>JASDQU010586764.1:75070-88165 GCA_032191745.1 Picea mariana | reverse complement strand
GCTCTCCATTGATCCACAAGGATTCTCACCAAAATGTTCATTTTACAAGAGATCCTCTCTTCTTATTTATACTTTCATCTTCTAGGTCACTTAACCCATTTTTAGGTTACTTAACCCATTTCTAGGTCACTTAACTTATTTTCCTTATTTTAGGGTTAACCACTTTTCATGAATAGAAATTTCTCTAATACTTTATCATTTAAATATTCCTTCTTGATTTTGTCACTTAATTTTATTATTTAAATAATCTTTCTAGATTTTGTCACTTTACTTTATCATTTAAATAATGATTTCTTCTTTTCAAACACTTTCACTTCTTTGACCTTTTGGGCATTCAAGCCATCATATGGGGGTCCTTCAACTTTGTAGAGCCATAACTCTCAAACCATAAGGAGTTAAGTGACATTCCACATACCACTGGAAATGGCATGTCAAGCACTATCCATCTAGGATAGTTTCACCAACAACTTCATTGATCCTCATATCATTAATCCTCATGGAAGCATGGGTCCTTCAACCATTCTTCTAGGATAACTCAATCCGTAAAGTGTATTCTCGTGAGGGCTTTCACCATAAGGGGACCACTTTGGAGTTCATCCATTTGTGCACCTTATCAACCATGATAAGACAAAAATGATTCATCTTCACTGCATCATATATATCAACTATGCATCATGTATCAACTATGCATCATGTATCAATGACAACTCATTGATCCATCTTCATCAATGCATCATATCAATGATCCATATTTATCAATTGGCATCATATCAATGATCCATCTTTATCAATTGGTTTCCACTTGGACATATATCATCCTCATCAAGGGCATCATATAATTCAATTACTTGACATCAATCAATGACATCAATCAAACCAAACCATTTACATCAATGATATATGATCCAACAATCTCCCAAATAATAAAACCATTGGTATCAATGAAAAACCATTGGCATCAATGACAACATGATCCAACAGTTATAATGGGATTTTTTCCCTTTTTTTGAGGATATGGATCTCTTTTTGAGGCCATATCTTGGGAGGAAGTTGGGAGGTGACCCCCAACTCAAAATATATATAAACAAGAGGTTTTTGACAGCTAAGAGAGGTTTATATTAGCAAAATTATGCCAATTTGTGGAGAGAAAGCCATTTTTATGCAGGGAAGCCATTGAGGAAGCGAACTTTGGAGGCCACTTATGGGAGCTACACTCAACCTTTTTTAGTCTTGTCAGTTGTGTTGGATTCTTTAGGTCGAGCAGAAAAAAAGTAGATCGGTTTGTAATCCATTTTATGTACTTATGATGTATTTTTTAAGCATTGAATATTAATAAGAAAGCCTCCCCCACTGAGACAAAGGGTCAGAGACGTAGGAAACTTTTCCGAACTCTGTTAACAATATTTAGCATTATGGTTTGTTGTTCATAGTGCTTATTTTCTGTTCTGCATTCTTTTGGATGGCTACAAAATTCTTTCACTATATATTATTCTTCTCTTCAATTTATAAATGGTAAATAAACTCATGCAAAATACTTAAACAAGTCTTTAAAAAATCATTTTCGGATCAAGTGGTATCAAAGAAGGTTGACAATTGGTTTTTTGAGTTTACATGATTACCAGAGAGAATCTAAGTCATGGTGAAGGAGATCTTGTATAAGGAGATCTTGAGAATGGATCAAGAAAGAGGACATCTCAAAGTGATAATATGGCATCGAAAGAAGGAATTTCTCAAAACGAAAGAGAGTTTAAAAAAACTTGTTTTTCCATGTCGGAGATGGTAACAGTATTGTATGATAATTACTTGGAACAGAAGAGACCCTTTCAAGGGGAATCCTCAAAAAAAGACAAAAGTGAATAAGGAGATGACCCTCCTAAACCTCCTCCTTCACCTCTTTCATTTCCATCTCCTTCTTCAAGTACAAGTTCAAATCTTACATCTTCAAGAAAACATTCCCATAAACATAAGCTTGATATGCCATTACTTAAACTTTATATAAATTTGTTTTGACTATGTATGATGGTGAAGTTAATGCTGAGAAACTTGGTAATTGGGTTAGATAGATGGAGGTATATTGTAATGTGAAGAAAATCAAAGATGAGGAAACCAAAATCATATTGGCATCGCTTCGTTTTGAAGGCATAAGTCTCATCTGGTGGCAAAGTAAAATGCAACATGGAACTCAACAAGCTGGTAATATTTTTCCATCATGGCATGATTTTATTTCCACACTTAGAAAACAGTTCTATCCATTGGGATATGAGGAAAAGGATTTAATTGAATTACAAAGTCTTAAACTAAGAAAGGACAATCGGTGCAAGAATATACAAATGGATTTCATAAGATGGCTTTAATGTTAGATGTTCCATTCACTACACAAAAAATTCTTATGAAGTATATAGGAGGTTTGCGTGCTTCTATTTGCAATATTGTATTTATGTTTGGACCTACTAATATTGATGAGGTTTTTGTTCAAGGAACATATATTGAAGCAAGGAAAAATGGAGTTAGTGTATCAGGGAAATCATCTTCAAAGAAATAAGGCAAAGGAAAATGGAATGTGAAGAAAGAAAATTCAAGGACAACGAAGGAAGAGAAGCTCTCTTGCAAGAATTGCAAGAAAGAAGGGCACAATGATGAGCATTGTTGGAAATTTCACCTAGAGAAGAAACTAAAGTGGTTCAAAGAGAGGAAAGGGAGAAAAAAAGTTGCAACAACAACACGACCAATAGACTTGGGGTCATATTCAGGTGATGAGTCTAAGATTACAACAGTTGGTTTGTCAGGTAAAATTGGTAATGGTTTTGATTCAAGAAGTAAATTGTTTCATTTAAAGGTTCATTATGAAACATACCAATATATACACATTGATAGATAACAGATCTCAATCTAACTTAATTTTAGAAGAAGCGATTAAGAAATTGGGATTAAAGACTAAGATGCATCACAAACCCTATTCACTAAATTGGATAAGAAAAGATCACAAATTTCCCATAACAAAGCAATGTATCATAAAGTTTGCAACTACGTCTAAGTATGTGGATGAGGTAGTATGTGATGTGGTGTCTCTAGAAACATGTGGAATGGTCTTAGCTATCGCTTATTTATATGATCACAAAGAAATCTTCTTCAGGTAACATAATCAATATTACTTAACTAAAAAAGCAAGATAATATGTTGTGCATGCTCATCATATTAAAGAAAATCAATCTCTTGTCACAATGGAACAATTAAAGAAGGCATCTTATGTAATCAATACACCTATAATTGTACCAATTAAAGAAATTGATATTAAGCATGAACATGAGATGGTTGTAATATGTGGGTTCAATCATACTTTGCTTCAAGATAAGTGAATGTTGTGTAATCCCATCAAAGATATTGGTTCATTTTTAGTCATATTTCTGACATTATCGTTGCTAATGTTTTCTACATGGATGGTAGTGGATTCAGTAAGATGTGAACGAGTTCAAATAGCTAACAATATGATTTTAGTTGTCATGGTTATTATGCAATTGATTATGATGTGATAGATGCACATGGCACAATTTAAAGAGAAAGGAGAAGTGGGGAGGCCTATCATGCACATGATGTCTGGTTAATACTCTTTTGGAGGACCAAAAGGTCTCAGTGGGGAGGAATGGTCCAAAATGGATCTAGGAAGGCCAAAATTTCAAATCTCTCAAAACCGAATGAAACCAGTGCCATCCTGTAGGGATCATCGTGTTGATTCTAGCAGTATGTTTTTTTTCGAAAATGGACATTATATGGAGAAGTTATCATGATCTAAACTTTTTCCCAAATAAGAAAAAAAAGTCAAATTCAACAGTCAGAGGTTGTACTAATGACGTCAGTAGTACATCAGCATGACAGGGTAGATGATGTCATCTTGATGTCATTATGATATCATCATGTTGACATGGCAACACCAGGAGCTGACACGTGGCATACAGATTTGGTGTTTTCAAAGGCTAATGTGGCAGACACATGGACTATATGGACAATGACATGGCAGTTCATATGATGATATGGAAGGATCAGATTGTGAAACATGGTAGGGTATAGATGATAGGTGGCAGTGATGTGGCAAGCTTTGGGCATGATGTGTGGTGTACAAAATTGATCGTGCAAGGTGACTATGTTGTTGACTGTGTGCTGGCTGGATTGTATGTTGATGAATCACAGGATGACATGTGGCCCAATCACAAGGCACCACGTGGAACCCCGGATGAGGCCAATAAGGCCTGGTCAAAATTTGTTTGGCCTCCATGAGACTCGAACTACCAACCTATTCTCTTGCAATAGTGTCACCAAAGAGATCTAACCACCCTGGCTACCTCAAGACTTGTTTTGACATATGGAGGATATTATATTTTTGTTGACATAGTGCAGGTTTTGGGAGATAAGCACTCGGTCGGCAGCGATAGCCAACCGATCAAGGGACATATGACTAGGAGCATGGATCGACGTTGTCACACCAATGTGAGGCCATATGAGATTCACATAGGACCGAGGGCAAAGTTTTGTGGGTGCGGATGTTTGGCTCCCAGAAACATGGTGCCTCCACATGAATAGGGTCATGGAGAGAAGGAGGCATGTGCCCAAATACTTACAAAAAGTGGGCTTAAAACTTTATATTCAGATTTTTTTATGATTTCAGGCCTGTTATAATGGGATTTTTTCCCTTTATTTTAGGATCTGCAGCCCTTTTTGAGGAGAGATCTTGGGAGGAAGTTGGGAGGTGACACCCAACTCATAATCTATATAAACCATAGGTTTTTGATAGCCAAGAGAGGTCCATATTATCATAATTATGCCAACTTTTGGAGAGAAATCCATTTTTATGCAGAGAAGCCATTGAGGAAGCGAACTTTGGAGGCCATTTATGGGAGCTACGCTCAACCTTTTTCAGTGTCGTCAATTGTGTTGGATTCTTTAGGTCGATTAGAACAAATCTAGACTAGTTTGTAATCCATTTGGTTTACTTCTGATGTATTTTTGAAGCATTGAATATTAATAAGAAAGCCTCCCCCACTGAGACAAAGGCTCGGAGATGTAGGCAACTTTGTCGAACTCTGTTAACAATGTTTGAAGTTATGGTTGGTTGTTCTTAGTGCTTATTTTCTATTTTTCAATATTTTGGATGGATGCAACATTATTTCACTACATATTCTTCTTCTCTTCAATTTCTAAATGTTAAATCAACTCATGCAAAATACTTAACCAAGACTTTAAAAGATCTTTTTTAGATCACATGTAGTCATAGATTTGATAAATCAAAGTATGGTCACTATGCATATGAATGCAGAAACAGATAATATAATCAAAACAAGCAAGGTCAATATCAATCAAACATCTCAAATACTCCCTCCAGTCTTATGTTTATGGAGTGCATTGAAGAAATGCCTATAATCTCACCAGTTGAATGCAATGTTATTCAAGAAATCCCATGTGACATATGGTATTTAGATTCAGGATGCAGTGATCACATGATAGGAAATTTAGAATTTTTTTCTAGTTTGAATAAGTCAGTCCAAACTAAATTTACACTTGGAAAAAATATCCAAGTCATTGTCTTGGGTAAATGAAATATTAACATTTTAACTAAGCAGGGTGAAACGAACTAAGTCTTCTCACACAATGAATATCCAGTATAAATAGGATAGTACACAAAAATCCATATAGGATAATAATAATATGAATAATGAATATGAGATGAGTTTATTACAATGAGAATGAGGGCTCGTTTATATATCCTCACATGGGTGCCCTTTCATGAATAAACACATCCTTTAGATAAGACATGAATTTTTATTTATGATTTGTTTAATTATTATTTATTATATATATTTCTATATATATTGTGTTCATAACATTGCCTTCCCCTTAAAAATATTTTTTCCTCAAAGCTTATTTTATGGAAGATTTATCTCTTACACTGGATTGTAATTATGGTCTCATTATTCTTCATTCTTGAGTTAGTATTCATTGAGGACCTGAGACGAAAGGATATTCTAAGCATTGAGCATAACTGTTGAATTGTAAAGGAGTATGCCCATCCTAATTCGATTTTCTATGGAATTGTCCTTTTATAGGGTTCTTGGAAATAACTTGATGCATTTCGATTCCCATGATTTCTTCTAATTTGATCCCCACTTGTAGTGGAATTAATATTCTTCGGCATAAAAATTATTTGATACATTGATTGGATGGAGTATTGACTTTTGTGATTAGGATGTCAATAAGGTATCCTTGCAACTTGTACTTTACTTCATATACTTGTAGATTTTCTTGATTAATTTTCAGAAATGAGTCTTCTTCATACCCCTGGATTGTTTCTACTTAGATATTTGAATACCTCTTTACATGAGTTGTAAGGTTGACTAGGTTTGTATTAATGTTTTTATCGAGAATTGGTATTTTTACATCTAAATATTTCTCTAGCTCCATCGGTTCAATCATTGTCTCTTTATCGACTATTGATGTTTTGTGATCTAGATCTTCTTGTAAAGACTTCTTATCATCCTTAATTCTTTCAATTTGTGTTATTAAATCTTTATTATGTTGTTTTAATCGTAAAATTTCTTCTTTATCTTCTAACTTGTCATCTTTATTTTTTTATTCTATATTCTCCCTTCTTTCGTCCTTTAAGATTTTAATTTTTTCTAGTAAATCCTGATTAAGGTTCCTTAGGCAGGATCTTTCTTCCTTTTCTTTGGTTAATTTCTCTTTGAGACCTTGATTTTCTTGTTCAAAATTTTGAAAACACCGCTTCTTCTCCTTGGACTTCATGATTTTTGCAGGTAATTTATGATTATGATTTCTTAGGCGAGAAATATCTTCGCCTTTTTCAATGATGATCTTGTCACATTCTTTATGTCGATCTTGCAACTTTTGTATTGACTTCTGGTTATCTTGAAGGATTACTTATGATATGTCCTTCAGGTCTTTTGCTGATGGATGTTCTAAAATTGACTTCATTGTAACGTCCTACAATGTGATTTTCTTCTTCTTATAATAAAATGTCAAAAACTTTCTCCTTGTGTTGAATTGAGCTATGAATTTGTAATCACCAATAAATAGTTGTAAGTTTTTAATTTCATATTTCTCATCGGAAAGACATGTGTCATTTTCAATTATATTTGGTTCTAAAACCATTAATTGGTTTTCCAAGTCAACATTAATGTGATTTTTCTTGGCGTACGAGAAAATAGCGACGTTGCTATTATTTCCTTGAATAATCCCATTAACTTCCAATAAGGGATCTGCATATTTTTTCTAAGTATGAGGGAATCTTCCTTTTTTTTCACCACAAAAATCCATTTATATAATTATATGTTTTAACCTTCAAATATAATAATAATATATATGACTTTTCTTCATATTCTGAATATAAGTTTCTTATTTCCTTTAAAAAACACCTTTAAAAAATTTCTTCAATGACTTCCTTGAAAACAAAAAATTCTCTTCACTCTTCTTCTCGCTTCACATCTTATTTTTTTTTTAATAATCCACTTGAATATGTATATATGTATATATAATAACTTTTTTGATAACCTTTTAATATTTATTGTTATTAAATAATTTGTTTATCCCTCTTTGTATTGGATTACTTGACTTTTCTTTATCTTTTGTGGTGAACAAACTGGTTCACTTATGTAGTTTTCCAATTAACAACGATGCCTTCACATAAGCAATATTTTTTTTTTGTTTGCTAGTTTTTCTGTGACCTACGGGACTAGCATGTGGCTGAGAAACCGCGAGTCAGGGGAATATAAGCCATCAAAATCACCTAGGGATCGCACCTAGCATGAGCCGCAACAACCCTCAACATGGCTAGATTTTTTTTCCCCGCGGGTTTTGAACTGGTGACTTTAACATCCTGGAATGCCTTAACAACACATTCCATATTTGATTGTCCTACACCTTGGGGACTCTTCGCATTAACAATAATTAAAACTTATCCTTAATCTTAATTTTATAACTTTTCCTTTCTTCTTGGTTAAAATATAAAATCACTTTAACATATTCACACATATATTAAAGTACTTTAATATTTTCACACTTATCCCCTCTTCATAAAGTGATTTCAAAAATTAAATGTGGCTAGCCAAAAAATTTAAGTGAAGCAATTACACTTATTTATGTTTACCCTCTTGAAAAAGGAGGCAAGGCCTAACCCAACAAAACACTTTGGAATTTAGATAGGACTTTTGTTTTTTTCCACTTAATTACCCTTTTAAATTTAATCACAATGAGACACATCATATGGTCAATTATCTTCTTAATTATTCATCCCCCTCCTTCCATAATTGCATGATTTATTTGGTCATGATTTCCTATGCGATGATTACTATAGCCAAAAATGTCACAACATAAAATTGGTCGTTGTATTCTGGATTTGACCGTACTGTATATCCCAGTAAGAGAATTTTGTACGATGATTAATTGTACGAATAGTTTAAAGGCTATTATATGGCCTATAGCTCAGATGGTACAAATGAAAAATTGCAGGTGGCAGCGAACAATTGCACGGTGTACTGAATATCATATGGAGAATTGAGGGATGGTACGAACATATATAACTGGTATAGCGGATTTGGTAGCTACATTTCAGAATATATGGTACATCAGTTTTAATTGGTGGCCACAAATTTGATTTTATCCTTGCTTTTACAAATATTCTCTAGTATTCTTTCTTAATTATATATATTTATTTTATATTTTTTTTCTTCTTGAGATCTAGTATGGGTTTCCTCTGATTTTCTTGTAGTGGAACAAATTTTTAACTTTAAATGGCCAAGGGATAGACTTTGGTCAAAGACCTTGTAGTCAGAGAAGATATGAAATGATGGGGTTGGCTAAAATTCAAATCAAACAAGGTCTGAATAAAGTGTGGCCAAGGGCTAGATCAGACGTTGGATCTGATACCAAATGAAACAAACTAAGTTCGCTCCCACAAAGAATATTCAATATAAATATGATAGTACACAAAACTCATATAGAATAATAATATGAATAATGAATATGAGATGATATGATTACAATGAGAATGAGGGCAAGTCTTTATATCCTCACATGGGTGCCCTTTCATGAATAGACACATCCTTTAGATAATACATGACTTTTTATTTATGATGTGTTTAATTGTTATATTTAATAATTATTTATTATATCTATTTGTATATATATATTGTTTTCATAAAATATGGGAAGAAAAACGTTATACCTAATGTATATTATGTTGTTGGCCTAAAACATAATTTGATGAGCACATGACAACTGTTACAAACTGGGTATAGAATCTCCATGGAATATAATCATTGTGTGATTTTGGACAGATATCCAAGCAACCATCTTATTGCAAGAATTGAGATGACAAGCAATATAATGTTTCCATTGAAATTGAATTCATCGATGAAGATAAAGACAATGCAATACGTTTATGAAGAAAAATAGGTGAATTATGGCAATGCATTTAAGGCAGAAAGCGAAGAAGTAAGTGTGTGTTGTTCCAAGGAAGGAAAAGGTAGTGCATTCAATTATGAGAAATAAGAATACATTGGCTCAGAGTTGAAAGAAACATTCCAATATGAAGTGAAGGATGATTCATGGTAGTGGCATTTCATATTTGGAMATTTAAACTTTKGAGGACTGAAGCTACTACATACAAAGGATATGGTGAAAGGTTTTCCATTGATTGAAAAACTAGAAAGAATATGTGAAGGCAGCATTTTTGGAAAGCAACATAGAGAGTCATTTCRAGTTGGCAAGTCATATAGAGAAAGAGCTCCACTAGAAATCGTAAATTCAAATATTTTTGGACCAATGCAAACATAATCTATAGGTTCCAGCACCTATTTTCTTACATTCATTGATGATTTCTCAAGAAAAACATGGATTTATTTCCTAAAACATAAATATGATGCATYTGGTTATTTGCAACAGTCTAAATCACTCGTGAAGAAGAAAATTGGTTATTACATAAAGGTTCTAGGAACTTTCAAAGGATAAGAATATGTTTCAAGAGATTTTTTGAACTTTTGTAAGGTTCATGGAATTAACAAGAAAATTTTTGCATGGTATACACCACAATAGAATGGTGTCACGAAGAGGAAGAATAGAACCATGATGGAGATGGCGTGCAGTATGTTGGCATCCAAACATTTTTCAAATGATTATTGGTTAGGGGTAGTAGAAAATACAGTGTACATAATTAACAAACGTCCGACAAAGAGTGTGAAAAATAAAGTCCCTCAAAAAGTCTAGCCAGGTATGAAGCACAATGTTGCGCACTTAAATTTTTTTTGGTTGTGTCGCATATGCACATGTTCCAGATGAGATGAGAAGGAAGTTAGATAAGAAATGAGAAGAATGTATATTATTTGGGTATTCTCGAGATAAAAAAGCATACAAGTTTTATGGTCCTATTGCAAAAAAAGTCATAATCAGTTGCGTTGTTCAACTTGTGGAGAATAAAGCATGGGATGGAAGCATAGAAAGTACAGTTAGAATTATTGATGCTATCACACATGATGACATGGAATAAGAAATGGTTCAAATACCAATTACAATTTAGAGAACAATTCCTTCCACTCTCGAAACTGCGACACAAATCACAACGCAAACTACTCCAGTGAGATCTGCAGGTACATAGTCCACACCTAGAGGGAAACAAACTCCATCAAGTAGTCCAAGTAGTTATACATCTCCAGATCCAACATTATAAAGTTTTTTACCAAGAATGACAAGAAGCATGCGCAAAATATACAATTTTGATACAACATATTCATTTTCATTTTTTTCTTTGTTATCAAAAATAGATGATCCATTCAATTTTGAAGAAGTTGCCAAGGATTATGTATGGGAAAAAGCCATGGATGAAGAAATTGAAAGCATACAAAACAATCATACATGGAAATTGATGTACATGAGGACAAGGATGTGATAAGTGTCAAGTGGATTTATAAAACTAAGCAAGATGCAAATGGAAATGTGCAGAAGAAAAAGGAAAGGTTAGTTGCAAGGGATCTTACACAACAACCTGAAATATATTTCAATGAAACATTTGCACCAGTTGCATGCATGGACACAATCAAAATTTTGTTATCCATTGTTGTGCATAATTAGTGGCATGTTTATCAAATGGAAGTAAATTCATAATTTTTTAATGGTCACTTAGAAGAAGAAGTATATGTGGAACACACATAAGGATATGAGATTTTAGGACAAGAAAACAAAGTTTACAGATTGAAGAAGGCACTATATGGATTTAAGCAAGCTCCCATATCTTGGTATAGTCACATAGATTCCTACCTCACTCATAATGGATTTCAAAGAAGTGATTGTGAGCCAAATATGTACATCAAAGAAAATCATCAAGGTAATATATTAATTGTTTTCTTATATGTAGATGATTTGATTTTTACAAGTGGTTTTGGCATAGAAGAATTTAAGTCAATCATGAAGGATGGATTTGAATTGACTGATTTTGGGCTTATGAGATATTATTTGGGTATTTAAGTTCACTAGTCTAAAGCGGGTATATTTATTTCAAAATCTAAATATGTACATGAAATTTTGAAAAGATTCAACATTTTAAATTCCAAAGAATCCCCAACACCTATCATAACATGATTGAACTTAAACAAGGAATATGAAGGATCTAATGTGGATCCCGCTCTATTTAAAAAGTTGGTAGGAAGCCTTATGTATATGATAGAAACAAGGCTTGATATTATGTATGGAGTGAGGTTGATTTCAAGGTTCATGGAAACTACAAAATAATCCCATTGGAAGGAAGGAAAAAGAATTATGAGATATGTGAATGGAACAAAATATTTTGGCATTAAGTATTCTACTTTAGAATATTTTAAACTCATTGGATACACTAACATTGATTTTGAAGGCAACATAGATTACAGGAAAAGTGCCTTTGGGTACACATTTCATTTTGGAATAGGTATTGTGTCATGGGCATAAAGGAATCATCCCATTGTGACTCATTCTTCAATTGAAGATGAGTACGTCACAACTATAAGCGTAGCTTGTCAAGCTGTTTGGATCAGAAGAATGTTACACTATTTTTTGCAGGAAAAATAAGAACAAACTATAGTATTTTGTGACAAAAATTCTGCCATTGTGTTATCCAAGATTCATGTGTTTCATAAGAAAACTAAGCATATTGATACAAGGTATCATTTTATCAAATAATTGGTGAATAACAAAAAACATTACTTAGAGTTTTGTAGGTCTAAAGAAAAAATTGCAGATATATTTACAAAATCTTTGGAAAGAGATGCATTTCAAAAAATGCGCACTTGTCTAGGATTTGGTGTAGTCGCAGATATTTGACAGTTCATGTCAATTCAAATTTTTGATGTAAATTTTGAAATTTCTAATATCACCTACTTATAATTAAAGGGGGGTGTTGGAAATATTAATTACAAGTCATGAGCTTCACGCTTATGCCGACTCTATCTGTCATGAAAAGAATGAGCGTTTTGCAGTCTGACGCAAGAAGGAGGAGTGTTAGCATGAGAGTTATTAAATGATTCGATCTTTAATATTTCTTGATCTTTGTAAATCAGATAGAGTTAGTTGAATTTATTGTTGTCCTAAATGTTGAGTCAGTTCGCTTCTATGGGAAGTCTCTTTCCTCATATTTATATGTCCGAGTAGGTAGGTAGTCGAAAAACATATAAATATAGAGAGTCGATAGTTAGAAGAAGCATCGGTTGTGAAGGTAGTCAGATAAGTCTGAGAGCACAAGATCTATGTTTTTTGTAAGTCTACAGAAATTGTTGGAGCCGAAGCTCAACATAGTTGTGTATTCTATAACCGTGGGCAATGCCCAATTTTATAATATATTAGGTATCTGTGTGTTGATGTATATTTTTGAGTTATGTTGTGTTCAAATACTTCAAAATATATTCTCTCTATTTTATAAATCCTAAGTAGTTCTATATGTTCTTGAATCTACACTAAAAGTATACATGTGAGCTTATGTGATAAGATTAGCACAGTGTTAAGTTTATAAAAAATAAATTATTTTGTTAAGTGTTATCATCCCAGCACATAGTATATTATGCATTG
>JASDQU010586764.1:21206-34604 GCA_032191745.1 Picea mariana | reverse complement strand
TTTTCCGAGAGGAGGCCATTTCGGAAAATCAGAAATTGGGAATTCGGGAGTTCCGTTGACCAAAGGTCGGGCTCTCGTATTAATAAATCCTGAAAGAAATAAGACTGTGGTCTTATGAGGAGTGGTCACATGGACCATAGGTGTAGCTAGAGGGGCTAATGCAAGGAAAGCCTTTTCATCAAATCATCATTTCGGAGATCGAAAGGTCGTAGAGTCAAGGACTCAAGAGATCGAGACACTAAGGGTTCCGAAACCCAAAATTCCATTTCAGGAAAAAGTTCACGGTCTTGTACAGTGACTGTGGGGAAAGAGGAGGACCTATGGATCGGGAAATTGAGATTCTAGTGAGGAATCAAAGAGCTGCTTCGGCTCAAGGGGAATTTGAACGATCCTGTGAGCGGACTTTGGCCCGAGGGTCAAAAGGGGTCTACGTCAACTTGGTATCAGAGCGAGAACTCTGTTTGTATATTTCAAGCAGAGACAAGGCAAGGGAAGATAGAGTGTTGGGGACTCTGTAATGATTGTTTGCAGGTAGGAAACAATCAAGAATATAGTCAGAGGGACTATAGGATAGGCTGGAGACACTCGGGGTTACAGAGTGACAGCAGTAGGTTTGCCAGGAGGGCAGACCGGAACAACAATATGGCTACTGAAGGCCGTAGATACGCTGGAAGGAAGGACCCTGAGCTGATGAGCAAAGCTAAAATAGATGAAGAGCTCACTGATATAAGGGCAGAAATGGAGAAGCTTTCATTTCGGATGCAGCAGAACGCCAAGTTGAGATGGGTATATGAATGGCCCATGAGGAAGCCGAAAGAAAAATGGCCAGTCAAGGAGTTTATGGCTAGAAGATAGCATAGGTTGTTAAGAGGATGGTTGAGGCATGCTAAAAACCTCGACAGACCTGAGGAGATGGTTCAGGTATGTGAACCAGAGACTGGGATAAATCTCAATGATGCTAAAGATGAATTGGGATCAACTGAAGATCTCAAGGACTGCCAGGAGGGCAACCCAGAAATTCCAAATTTCCAGGAGGGCAAGGAGTTGAGATTTCTGCAGGATCTCACAGACTGTCATGAGGACAGCCAAGGAATTTTACATTGCCAAGAGGGTAATGATATGAGGTAATTGTGGGATCTCATGGACTATCAGGAGGGCAGCAGGAAAATCCCAATTTTCCAGGTGGGCATGGGAACAGAAATGAGGCCATCTGAAGGTCTGATGAACTCAGAGGTGAGTTTAGATCAACCCGAGTAGCTGACAGAGAAAGTGAGCTCAAATATGGATTTGGATCAGCCAGAGTAGCTGACAGAGAAGGAAGATCGAAGGAATCTTCTAATGATTGGAGGAATTCATATATTCCTACCATTTAGCCCAGAGGAGGCCAAAGTCTGTGTTGTTGATGGAAGAGTGAAAACAGTAGAAGGACAACTAGCTTTGACTATCACAAAAGAAGAGTTGGAGCAGACATTGGAGGCTACCCAAACAGAGGAAGATGAGCATTCTGAGGAGTGGCTCAACATTTTCAGCCAGGAGGCTGAAAAGACTACAACATTGGAGATTACAGAAGCAGAAGAAGAAGAGGCAGACAACATGAGATTTGTTGATCTGTGTGAACAGATTGAATCCCTGAACAGAAGGGTGATAGTGCAAAGCTTGCACATCCAGCAAGTGAAGTTAGAAGTAGATGAAGGGGATGGCATGGGAGATCATTGTGATCTGCCCATCTACAGAAATAAAATGCAACTGAGGAGACAACATGAACAGGGCCAGCCACTGGAGCAGCTGGATGAAGTGATCGAGAAGATCAGAAGGTTGATGATAGAGTCAGCAGAGACTGCTAGCAAGGAGAAGCTGGGTAGAAAATCAGTAGTAGCAGCGCAGCAGCAGAAGTAGCAGCAGCGGCAGAGAGATGGAGCAGATGAATAGCTCCAGAAATTTGTTTTGGATTCAAGAGGATTTCAATAGCTGAGATGGGAAGCTCATGAGAAGGAGCTCATGAATTTTGTAGCTGAGGAGTATGATGTAGGAGCATCTCTCCACGTCAATCATCCAACCAGCCAGCCTACATCAGCCCACACATTCAATGAAGAGAGGCGCAGCCCTCATTTCAAATTTGAATTTGAATGTAATTAAATGAATGTAAGGTTGTTGAGCCATAAAGTCGTGGTTTGCACAGACATTGCTGTAGGGATCCTTGAATGTTTGTAAGGATGAAATCTAGATCTGATTCTGGACTAGACAGCCCATTCAATGTAATTGAATAGGGTAGGTAGTTTGGAGGGAAGAGCTCAAAGAGCCCCCTCATGTAAAAAGATCTTGGTATCTCATTTTTGAGAGGGATAGGAAGTTGGAAAATAGAGAGAGTAGAGAAGGAGCCAAGACTCTGTTATAGTTCATGCTTAGAACACCTTTGTAAAAAGGCATTTGTTTTATTAATACAAACCAGAGCAGTTTTTCCTGCATATTGTGTGTGTTGAATGAATGTCTTTATGTGTTCAATGTATGTTGTAGGTATGCATTTGCAGGGATTGTTTGATTTCAGGGTTAGAGGTATTTAAGGCTTCACACCAGGAGGGTGTGTCAGAACACTGCTAGTTCTGATAGCCATGCACAGAGGGTGCATTTCTGAATTCTGCAGGTTCAGACAAAGGCGTGCCAGGTGGGCACAGTAGCTGAAATCGTCAACTCAAAGGAAGACCTCAAGGTTGTTGAACACCTTGGAGGCAGGGCTGTGTATGAGAGACACAGTTGCAAACAAAAACTCTACTATGAGTTATGTAGAGCTCTGACAAGTGGGCATTGAGCATATGCATAGGTTGCATTGAAGGATAACTCTGTTGTGAGTTCAACAGAAGTCAGAATCACTGAAGATTCTAGACACTCTGCCAGGAGGGCATTGAGTAAGTGCTAGAGAGCACAAAGAGAACTCTTTGAGTTATGGAATTTGGAGAATAGTCCAAGGAGAAGGATCTTCACAAAGTTGTTGAACACCCTGAAGACTCAGCAATAAGTTTCTTGAGCAAGGATAGTCAAGAGGACATTAGATTATCCATTTGAAGGAGAAAGAAAAAAGACTGAGTTCCTTAGAGGTCGAAGCTATAGGAAAGCTCAGGATGGATAGCACCTTCATGTGCGCAGAGACTCTGCAAAGGCATAGAAGTCGCAGAATCCCTTGAGGATTTGAGAGTAAAGCTCAGGAGGAGTAGCGTTTTTATGCACGCAGGCGGGGGACTCAAGATCAGAGAGTTCGCTGAGAAAAGAGAGCAAAGGTTGAGGCCTTTGKATTTTGGAAATTCTTCCAAGTCTGGGAAGAAAGCRCAAGCTCAGGAGGAGCACAGTTGTCATCGAATTAGCTGAGGAGATCTGGACCGTTGGTTTCCCACATTCAGGAAGCAACATAAGAGGAGCGCATAGGAAGACAAGGTCTGAACTGTCAGATCTTGAGAAAAAACCTGACAGTCGTTGGATCTGTCAGGAGTTGCATGAGGGTTAAGCCTTCGTGAACAAAGGCGAAAGTCCCGAAGAGTGCAGAGTTATCAGAATTTCAGACTTTGGGATTTCAGAGGTCCTGATGATGAGAGGTCGGGACACTTCATAGTGAAAGACCCGAAATAGTGAAAAGATCATAGTCGTCCATTCGTTGGGACACGTGGCGAAGATCAAGAAACCTGTCGGTATTTCGGCTACCAGGGTTTCAAGTTGACAGAGGATTTGTGTCACTAGGGGTCGCAAGTCGTGAAATCGTGAAATGTAGGAGGACCATCCATCTTGAGGAGATGCGTGGTAGCAATCCAGGATTTTGGGAGATTTTTTGAGAGGAGGCCATTTCAGTAAATCAGAAATCAGGAATTCGAGAGTTCCGTTGACCAGAGGTCCGACTCTTGTATTCATAAATCCGGAAAGAAATAAGACTGTGGTCTTATGAGGAGTGGTCACATGGACCAAAGGTGTAGCCAGAGGGGCTAATGAAAGCAAAGCCTTTTCAAGAAATCGGCATTTCAGAGATCGTAAGGTTGTAGAGTCAAGGACTCAAGAGATCGGGACACTGAGGGTTCTGAAACCCAAAATTCCATTTTGGGAAAAAAATCACGGTCTTGTACAATGACTGTGGGGAAAGAGGAGGACCTATGGATCGGGAAATTGAGATTCCAGTGAGGAATCAAAGAGCCGCTTCAGCTCAAGGGGAATTTGAACAATCCTTTGAGCGGACTTCGACCCGAGGGTTATAAGGGGTCTGCGTCATGGGGTCATGCTTGTATGGTACTAAGGTAAACCTGTCGAGCTATTGAACATGCTTTCTAGCAGTGGGGCTATGCTAGGTAAAGAGAGTTGAAAAACATAAATAGGCACATCTAAAACTAAAGGAAAAACCCATGGGTCTTATTCTGAAGCAATCATTATAAAATCAACCCTAGGAGATGACCTTTATATCTCTCAGATGATGTCCTTAATAACCTTCCAGTATCCACATTAGGGTTATATCTTTAAAATGAATAGGTTTTCATGAAAGTGGGATGCTCAATATGTGTAATTCACCCTGCCTAAGCAATAATAGCTATATCTCTATAAACTTGGATAAGAGATGAGTTAATCATCTTGGGATGTATTATTTTATGTGTTCCTTTCTTCAAATGGGATCTAGACTACAACTATATCACTTTTATTTTAAAGGTAATATAGCTAAAATACCTATGAGTTAAAATTCATTTGTGAAATCTCTTGGCCAAATACTAGAGTCACATCCAACCCTTTCTCCTAACTATTTTCCACAATAGATTGGATAAGACTTAATGTCAAATCAATAATGAGTATAATATATTATGCATGACTCCACATATCCAAGCATATCATTTTGTACGACCCTATTGATATCATAACCATAATTTAACATTATTACAAAAGATGCTCCTTTGAGTGACGTCATCATTCAGATGAGCGTCATTATAATTGTTATATCATTAGAAAACCCTTGTCATTATACCACCTTTGCTACTTGGGTTCATTACTCTATTCAAGTCTATTAATCTATTCTAGTACCAAACCCTCCTCTTTATAAACTCTGGTTTACTGCGTTAAAATTAAGAGTTTCTTTCAAGATGGGCATGGGGGTTGATCACCATGAACTTGTTTTTATGGTGTTTCGAGATATGAAGGAATGTATGAAATGAAAAGAAAAGTTTGAAAGGGATGGATCGGTACCCCTTTCTAGAACAATTTCGAGGGCACCATGATGAAATGTCCCAAGGACTTTCCAAAAAAAAAATTATGATGGTGAGACCGCTCAGTTGGGATTTTGAAATTTTGAAGTTCATTGTTGCATGAGGACATGCAATGGATAAGGAATGGGGGAAATGTTGGGTCTCATTTTTGACATCCAAAAACACCTTACTTTTGTGACCTATATTGAATATGTTGCTTAAAACTATTATTAATCCATTCATTTTTCTCAATGATACACTCATATGACTATCTCTTGGTGTATATGAGGTAATACACGTTTAACCTATGATTTTCATGGTTTATTGATAGTTAGAATAGTTATCTATGTGGTTTATTCCATCTAATAGCCCTTTTGTGGAAATTGTATTATGACAGGGTTCTAAGACGACACTCAAGGTAATCTGGTACTCACACTCCAAGTCATTTGGTACCAGAAGGTTCGACATTCATATAGTACCTGCACTCACCCAATAATCACAATCCAAGTCATCTGGTACCAGAAGGTTCTATAGTCATCTGGTACCTACGTTCTTCTCTTACTTGCGTGTTAGAAAAATAGGACCGCCAAGAAATAAAATAAAACAAATGTGGAAATAAAACACAAAAGATACACAATACAATAGAGACACATATATACATGGTTCACCCAGTGTACAATACGTCCACCAAAGAAATTTCTAGATCCTTCCTTTATTATTATCCAACAAAAGAAGGGATACAACCTACATCACACCCATTGTAACTTCCTCTTTTTTCTCTCAGAGTCTCCTCACTCAGAATACAATATTCACAATGATACATAGCCGCAATACATTTTCCTAATAAAATAGGGTTTCCTTCTAGGGAAAAAAAACCTAACATAACTTCTACCGTCAAATTTGTGACCTTATAATGAACGGTGCAGATTTACTATGAAATTACAATATACATTTACAATGCAATTTTTCCTTCAGGGGATTCTCCCTAGAACACCTACTGGAGGCCTGCTTGCCCCAACATGGAGGAGTGTACATTATTTCAGGGTGTTAAGTCTTCATGGGGTATAAACATAGCTGAAAAATAAAAAAAACCTCTGAATCAGGAAGATAATCAAGCTCCACAACCAATAATATTCCACTTGGAGACTGATCTCAACAACTCCATCCTTGTTGTATATGTTGGAATATAATCCTTATTAGACCTGGAAAATTTATCATCTTCGTATTCATGATTGAAGACCAACTAAAACTAAGCAGGAAATCAGTTTCTCCCTGGTTACTCCCTTTGCTAACATGTATGCAGGATTTCAGCTAGTGTGTATCTTTTCCAACTTCAAATGTCCATCTTCCAAGAAAAATCGTATGAAATGGAACCTGAGTTGTATATGCTTAGTCTTCGAATGGAAGGTTGAGTTCTTTGCAAGATGAATGGCACTCTCAGTGGCACAGTACAACCTTCTATTCTCCTGCTTCTTTCTCAATTCCTCTATAAACCTCTGTAACCAAATCATTTCTTTACTAACCTCTGTAGAAGTAACATACTCTTCCTCTATCATTGAAAGTGAAATAACCTTTTTCGATTTCAAAATCCAACCTATTGTTGTTCCACCTACAGTGAAAACATACCCTATGGTGCTCCTCCTGCTATCTTTATCACATGCCATATATGAATCAACATATCCCTGTAGAACAATGTCTGAACCTTCAAAACATAATGCATGAGTAGTAGTATCTCTCAAATACCTAAGAATTCACTTTACTTCCTCCCAATTTTCTTTACCTGGATTGTTCATATACTTTCTCAAAACTTCCACTGCATGTGCAATATCTGGTCTTGTGCAAACCATCACATACGTCAAGCTGCCAACTGTAGATGAATAAGGGACCTTGGACATGTGTTCTATCTCCTCTTGTTTCTTGGGACACATTTCCTTAGTTAATTTGAAATGGATGGCCAAAAGTGTACTAACTGGTTTTTCATTTTGCATTCTAAACCTTTCCAACACCTTCTCTATGTACTCACCCCGAGACAATGTCAATTTTCAATTTTGTCTGTCTCTTGTTATTCTCATACCAATTAATTTTTTACAACACCCAAATCGTTCATCGCAAATGAATTAGATAATTTATTCTTGAGAACATTTATATCCTGCATATTAGACCCTGCAACAAGCATGTCATCTACATACAATAGAAAGATAATATAGCTTCCATTTTCTAGCTTTTTAAAATAAACACAGTGATCAAAATGACATCTACTATAAGCTTGCTCTGTCATAAACCTGTCAAACTTCAAATACCATTTCCTTGAAGCTTTCTTTAGGTCATACAAGCTCTTCTTCAATGTGCATACCAAATTCTCCTTCCCTTTGACCTCATACCCCTGTGGCTGCTGCATATAAATCTCTTCCTCCAAATCCCCATGGAGAAAATTTGTTTTTACATCTAACTGTTAAAGATGCAAATATTCTACTACGAAAAAGACTTAAAATAGTCCTAATTAAAGTCATTTTAACAAAATTAGAAAATATTTCATTAAAATTTATACCTTTCTTTTGGGCAAACCCCTTTACAACAAGTCTAGCCTTGTACCACTTTTTTTCCTCCATCTTCTTCCTTCAACTTGTAAACCCATTTATTTTGCACTGCTCTTTTTCCTACAGGAAACTGAACCAAGTCCTGAGTATTTTTATTTACCAAGGAATCCATTTTCTCTTTCATTCCTTGCTCCCACTTATTTTTGGTGTCTACCTAGATTGCCTCTTCATAACATTCTGGTTCACTAGAATTAGTCAACAATAAATAATACAATGAAGGAGAGTATCGTTCATGGGGTATACTTAACCTGGTAGATATTCTAACAACACTTGCAAGAGTTTGAGGTACATATTGCTCATGTTGTTGTACATTTTGATTTTTTGGTTCCTTTGGAATTTCTTTTTCAGTGATCTCATCAAGCATTGTGTATTTTGGGTTTTATTTTCTTGTATCTTTCCATGCAACTGATCTTTGTACATGAACTCCTCATTGAATATGAAATCCCTACTCCTAATGATTTTTTAAATTTCATAAATCCCATAAGTGATAACAAAAATCATTAACACTGTATCCAATAAAGGTACACTTCTTGGATTTTTCCTCAAGATCTGTTCTATTTTATTTATCAATATGGACAAATTCTTCACAACTGAAAGTCTTCAAAAAAGAATAGTTTACCTTTTTACCTGTCCATTCCTCCTATGGAATTCCACCATCCAAAGAACTTGGAGGTCCTTTGTTTATTAAGTAAACAAAAATATCTACAACATCTTCCCAGAACTGTAAGGGAAAACCAACATGAAATCTCATACTCCTTGCACGCTCCATGATTGTACTGTTCATCCTTTTTGACACACCATTTTGTTGTGGTGTTCCTGGAACTGCATTCTCTCTACGAATCCCATGGTATGAACAATAATCTTCAAATTGCTTGCTGAAATATTCACCTCCATTGTCTGATCTGAGAAACTTTAACCTTTTTCCTGTCTCATTCTTAACCAAAGATTTCCATTTCTTAAAAGTATCGAAAACATCAAATTTTTGTCGAATGCAATAAACCCAACTTTTTCTAGTTGCATCATCAATAAAAGTAACATAATAAAAAGATCTACCAAGAGATGATACCTGAGTTGGTCCTCATACATCTGTATGCACAAGCTCTAACCTTTTATACTTCTTTTATTTCCTGACTCTGAGAAATTTGACTCTCTTATGTTTTCCATAAACACAATTCTCACATAAATCCAAATCAATTTGTTTAAGATCTGAAAACAAATTTATTTTGTGAAGTATATGCATCCCCTTCTCACTCATGTTTCCAAGCCTATGATTCCACAGTGTTGTATTGATTCCTCTAGAAGATAAAGATATAGAAGAGTCAGTATTACCAGTACATAAATACAGTGTACTTGCCTTCTCTCCGTTTTCTATCACCAGTGATCCTTTGGTAACCTTCCACATATTATCTGTAAATATGGATATACAACCTTCACTTTCCAACTGCCCTGTTGAAATTAGATTTTTCCTTAGATTTGGAACATGTCTTACCTCTTTCAAAAACCATTGGTTTCCATTCCTTTGCTTTATTTTTACCTTTCCCATTCCAACAATTTTTCATGGTGCATCATCACCCAAATGAACATGTCCAAAGTCATCTTAAACATAATATAGAAAATGTTTCCTATGGGGTGTGGAATGAAATGAATCCCCTAAATATACTACCCAAGACTTAGAAATATTATCTACAGAAAGAATCAAATCATCTTGTAACACATCACCTGTTACATTTGCTTCCTGATTTTTTGTTGTTGTTGTCCATCTCTTTGTTTATTTGGAGCTCTGCAATCTTTCTTCAGATGTCATTTCTTCCCACAATTCTAACACTTTATCTTTCCAAGTCTGAATTTGGATATGCCCTTCCTAGAATTCCCACGGTTCCCTAAGACCTTTCCTCTATCATTTTGTCTTCCCATGTTCTCCATGTTCAATGCATTACCTGATGTCTCACCTGATATTTTTTGTCGCATTTCCTTGCTAAGGATAACACAAACAACATCATCAAATTTAAAGTGTTTGAACCAGAGACAGAGTTACTCATAGCCATGACCAAACCGTTCCAACTTTCTGGCAATGAGCACAATAATAGAAGAGCCCTGACCTCATCATCAAAGTCCACTTTTACAGAACTTAGTTGATTAGTAACCGTATTAAATTCATTTAAATGAACTGGAACAGACCCACCTTTTGACATATTCATATTAAATAATCTCTTCATTAGAAATACCTTATTGGATGTTGAGGTTTTTTCATATAGTTTAGCCAATGCATCCATAAGCTCCTTCATTGTCTTTTCTTCCGAAATATTGAAAGCCATCGACGTTGTCAGGCTCATCTGTATCGTTCCTAATGCATTTCTGTCAAGAAACTCTCATTCTTCGTCCTTCATGTTCATCGAGTTTTTTTCTATTCCACCCAATGGT
Organism: Picea mariana; assembly: GCA_032191745.1. NCBI lineage: Eukaryota > Viridiplantae > Streptophyta > Pinopsida > Pinales > Pinaceae > Picea > Picea mariana. The sequence continues at coordinate 24,385 of JASDQU010586764.1, read as the reverse complement.
AGGAATAGATCCTTTTGATATAAATAATCTTCCATTTTCATCTTCCATAACTCGTATTTTTGGTCGTTAAATTTCTTGACCCTAAACTTTCCATCTTCCGCCATTGCTCCCACTCGAACCAGGAACCCTGTTTTCCTATGAGTTACCTTTCTCTCTAATACTAGTTGTTAGAAAAACAGGATCGTGGAGCAATAAAATAAAACAAATGTGTAAATAAAACACAAAAGATACATAATACAATAGATACACAGATATACGTGGTTCATCGAGTGTGGGCTACATCCACTAGAGAAATTGCCAGGTCCTTCCTTTATTATTATCCAGCAAAAAAAGGGATACAACCTACAAAAAATCCGATGTAACTTCCTCTTATTTCTCTCATAGTCTCCTCACTCGGAATACAATATTCACAATGATATATAGCCGCAATACATTTCCCTCATAAAAGAGGGTTTCCTTCTAGGGAAAAAAACCTTAACATAACTTCTACCGTCAGATCAGCGACCTTATAATGAACAATCCATAATTACTATGAAATTAAAATATACATTTCCAAGGAAGTCTTTCCTTCGGGGGCTTCGCCCCAAAACTCCCACCGAGGGCTCGCTTGCCCCCACGTGGAGGAGTGTACATTCTTTCGGGGTGTAAAGTCTTCATGGGATATAAATATGGCTGAAAAAAAAAACCTTTAAATCAAGAAGATAATCAGGCTCCACAACCAACGTTTCATTCATCTAGTACCATTGTTTATTTTTCACATAGGCTCATCCAGTACGAATATCCTACAAGCATGTGATACCAGATATAGTTCAAAAATTTTGAATGCTTCTCGAGGAAAATCGGGGACATGGGTTTTGTCAAGAGCGACGTCAAAATGTGAACATATGAGCCAAAATTCACCTAGATCATAGATGTGGACCTCCAACGTAGGGGGAATGATTCTGCAAAAATTAGTAAAAATCTCAAAGTGTCAACTTGTGCCTCGATTTCCGTGCACATGGTATAAGATCTAGAGATTCTATGATATGGGTTTTGTCTAGAATCTGAAAAATTGAGTATTAATATGACCCTTTTTCAAAATTTGAATTTTTTTGGAATATATGGGTGGATCTCTAACTCGAATCTGCCCAAATTGATGAAAAACCTAGATTTTTGTTAGATTTATCCTAAAATTGTAAAATATGTTTTCTGAGTTTGGGAATTCGGTTTTATCCATTCCTCCATGGATTTCATGTACAAATAAGAGATTTATGGGGATGATAATGGTATCCATCATTATCATTATCATCCTTTGTAATTGATTCTTTGTAAAGAACAAGCATGAGAGAGTTGATTTTGTAAACATAGTCTTTGATAAAAATGGAGAATTAACTGTTGTTGATTCACTGTGCATCTTCTTCACTTGAGCTGATGGTATCTTAAGAAGGGTTATTCAACATGGTAAGGGCCCCTCATTCTGAGTAATACCCTGCTACCCTCTTTTACTCTCATAGATTAGAGTGCTTGTGTTTATTTTTGTTTAAATTTCATTTCGAGTTTAGTTGTTATTTAAAATCTTGTTGATCTGCATTCAATATTTTTTGAGTTGCAAGTTCAGTTTCAATTTAGTATATTCAGATTAGCACATACTTAGGAACGATTCTTCAGTTGGTGTAATAGTGTTTTGTTTCTGTAATTGCATTTAACATTACCTTCTCATTCCACCATAAACATGTTATTTCAATTACTAGAACTTATAACCAACAATTCAATCCATTGTGCAAACTGATTATAGATTATAAACATATTAAATCACCCCAAACCATGAAAATAGTATGCGCATAAATCAGGTTTTAATATCACTATTGCATACTTTTAATTTTCTAAATCTCCTTTTAAAACATAGTCACAATCCCTATCAGATTCATTGCAATTTCATCACAATGCCTTTACCCCATTGTGATTTCATCCCTTAGATCACATCATAAATTCAACCAGTTTTCACCCTCTTTACCGCTAGTCAAATTTATGCTACTTGAAAATGATTTCATTAGTTTTTAGATTGTCTTTTATGTGTGTTTCTAAAAATAAAGCAAAACAAACCTTTCATACATAAAGTTGTGTTTTCACTGCTTTCATAAGGAATAAATAAGAATTTATCATGTACATTCATCAAAATTGATTTCTTAGGTTCTTCCATCATTTTGTTTTAATACATCTTTATGCATGTATAAGAAATTGATTTCTTCATACTAAACATTCCATTAAAAATACAAATGTCCGTTGACCAATTGTGCCCATATTTGAATAATTAAGAAATTGGAAATTGAAGTGTTTCATTAACATTCCATTGATTGGCATTCATTTGTAAAGTTATGCTTGAAAATCCAATAACATGATATACAAGGAATTGTTCTAATACCATTACACCATCTTCTTACACTCTGATTTCTTTTACTCTTTATGAGAAATTGTCAAATCCACAATTCTAGTGAACATAAAAGAGTGCATTTCTCATTGTCCAATCTTGTCATTAATTAGATATCCATTATTTTTTCATGCATTTTGTTAAGAACCAAATATCAATATAGCATAGAAAAACATCAGAAAAAGTACTCAACGTCTTGAAAAAGAGATAATTTTAGATAATAAGCCTCTTCGAGGGGGCAACCTCCTTTTACCCCACTTAAATGTTCAAGTACAAGATGGTTCAAAATGAAAATGTCTCCTTGGTATATTTAGGAGACTAGGAGGTATAATTACAACTAATGGCCTAAAACCGACATAAATAAAATAACATTACTAATATAATATGCCCCAATTAAGGGGTAATGAACCAATATTAGGGATTAACATGCCCCTCCCCTTGAGACAAGTGTTGTCCACAACGCTTGAGTAACTCTGGATGCTTCCGTATAAAAGACTCATCTTCCCAAGTGGAATCTTCAGCTGGTAGTTTCCTCCATTTAATGAGATACTCTGAAATGGATCTATTCCTCAGCTAGTGAATTCTTGTGTCAGTGATGGCTTCAGGCTCCAATATGATTTTTCCTTCCTCGTCAAGTTCTGGCAATATAGTTTGAACTGGGACCTTGTCGCCTATAACCTTCTTTAAGCATGAAACATGGAAAACTGGGTGTACTCGTGAAGATGCAGGCAACTCCAATTTGTATGCCATAGTACCAATCTTTTGCAACACC
>JASDQU010586762.1:46826-62638 GCA_032191745.1 Picea mariana | reverse complement strand
TGTGAAGTGCAATAGTAGCCCTTCGATTTTATTCAAATTCATCTGCACCATTGAATTGACTTCAATGAATCTTGCGTTCATTTTGCTATTTCTTACTTCGACATTTCGGGATCCCCGTGGTGAAGATTTCGTTACTCTCCATGTCCTGATCCCCGAAACTCCAAAATGGAGCTTGTCTGCACTAGCTCCTTCCTCCATCTTCTGTCGATGTGACCACAAGCTGATCCAAAACGTGTTTCGCATTTTGGCATTTCGGCAATTAGACAATCCTGTTGTGAGGCTTCTCAACTCTCCAAGTTGCGGTCCCCGAAACTCCAAAATGGAGCTTGCCAGTTCGAGCTCTTCTCTACATCTTTTCAATCTCCAGATCAACAGTCCACAATCTGTGGTGATTGGACGACTATCCTCTACCCCGGGACTTCATCCTTCAGGACTTTGGGGGAGTGATGGAGTTAAAACTACCGAAGCAAAAACTCCCAGAGTGACATTAGTCTTGCATCACTCGATGATGTGTTGTGACCTGAGTGGCTGCCACGTGTCACTCAAAATTGTGAATTCCAGTGGCTTGAGATGCCAAAACAATTTGACACTTGTCATTGTCTGATCATGCCACGTGTCATAGTCTTCCACCTGTCCTTTCTGACGTGGTCTGCCACATTCACCTCCTGGATCTGTCGGCCCAGATCACTTCGTGCTTTTGTAGATCGCAATTTCGGCATTCTTGATGTGAGAGTTTCTTGAAACTCCATGTCGAGGTCCCCAAAACTCTGAAATTGAGCTTGGTTTCACTAGCTCTGATCATTTCAACATTTCGTATTTTGGCCTTTCACGATTCTTGCGATGAAGAGTCTCGTCACTTGACTCTTCCAACTCCCGGTATCCGAACCTCCGATATGGAGTCTTTGACATTTCGCAATCTCGCATTTCATGACTTCGGGACTCCTGTAGTAAGAGTTCTTGACATCCCCAAATCCCGGTATTTGAAATCATCCTCCTTCTTCAGGGATTTCGACGTTTCGCATTTCGCGATTCCGGGACTCCTGATGATGAAGAGTGTTGACTCTTCCAACTCCCGGTACCCAAAATTGTCCTCCTTCTTCCAGGATTTCGGTGTTTCGCATTTTGCAATTCAGGGACTCTTGATGATGAAGAGTTTTGACTCTTCCAACTCCTGGTATCCGAAACTCTGAAATGCAGTTATTTCCTGGTCTGCAAAACTCTTCGTTTATGTGCCTATTTTGGGAGTTCGGGATTCTGGATTTCACAACTTCGGGACTCCTGTGTTGAAGGGTCTCAACTCTTGACTTCTCAATCTCTTGGTATCTGAAACTCTGAAATGGAGTTATTTCCCCATTTGCAAGACTCTTGTTGATGTGCCCCTTTCGAGATTTCGGATTTCGCAACTCCAGGACTCCTATGTTGAAGAGTCTCAACTCTTGACTTCTCAATTTCCCGGTATCCGAAACTCTGAAGTGGAGTTTACACTTCTGATCTTTCCTGGCCATTATCCCTGCACTGCTGATCTTCCTTGCCTGCCTGTTTGTCATCAAATGAACAAGCACACTCTTGCCCTCTATGTGCACCAATGCACTTTCTCTTGTGAGCTTATGTTGTCCCTATTTTTCCATCACTGCGTACTCCGATCCTGCTATCAATGACAAGCACACCTCCCTGATAAACATGCCAACAAATTATGCATCGACAAAGATGACAAAGAGGAGCTAATTCTCATTATATTCCAAAATGGAAGTGGTCATGTGATATTTTCAAATATATTCCCCTTCTCTGCCTACTTGGCCCCTTGACTCTCTTCCCGTCTACATTTACCTCAAGAGAGATGCATGTTGGAACCCTTGCATGCTAAAGAGCCTTGCTCCTGCGTAAAAACCCCTATGTGTACTCTATACCAACTGAAATTAATCATATATTGCAACAGGAGTGGGGAGCTCAAGACGAATGCCAACCTCGAGACCAAGCTCTCCCCTTTTTTTCTGCCACCCAGGAATGATCTGTAAAGAACACTACAGGTAAATTTCTCAGTTTCAACTTAATATTTCCACAGGTAGCTCCCAGACTAGGAGAGACAGGGAGAGGTTCAATTTGTGGGGGTTCATATTCCACCACAGCTCCCACCTAGGAACTATTCTTTGATCACAATGCATGTAAATTTCTTAGTTTCAAATTAATATTTCCGCAGGTGTCTCCCACACTAGGAGAGATAGTGAGAGGTTCAATCTGCGGAGGTTCATGGTTTCCCTACAATTGTGAATGACAATTTTCAGTATTGGCATGCCCTAAGCATGAAAAAAGATCTCGAGTCACAACACCATCTGTTTAGAATTGTTAGAACCCATACTATTTTCTGGAACACAAGGCAGAGTAGTTGGTTAGAAAACCTCTGCATATAGTTTATATTTTTCCACTAACTCTAATAATTAAAGAGGCAGCCACCGAGTTGTAGCGATAATCTCATTGGTTGATCTAGGATCTGGAAGAGGGTGAGCGCTTGTATTCTTTGGATTCTAGTGATATTATTAATTTGTTGTGCTTCAACCTGAATAGGCATTTCTCTCTTTAACTTTCACCATAAAAGTTTCTAGAAGTTATTTTTCATTTTTTTATGTTTTGGTTGTAATCTGAGTAAATGTTTTTATGAAAATGACTATTTGATGTCAAATTTAGTTCCTGACACTGCTCTAGTGATTAGATCATGGTATTTCAAAACTAATAGTCGTAGGTCACAAGTTCAATACCTTTGGGCTCATAATTTTGTATATGGTCGTACTATTCTCCTTAACTTTTGCCATAAAAAATTATAGAAGTTATTTTGCATTTTTATGTTTTGGTTGTAATATGAGTAATTTTTTTTATGAAAATGACTATTTGTTATCCAAATATAGTTCATGAGGCTTCTCTAGTGATCAGATCATGGTATTTCCAAACTAATAGTCATAGTTCACGAGTTCAGTACCTTTGGGATCATAATTTTGTTTGGCCCTGTATTTTTACCTTTGGAATGGAAAATAAATGGTATACTTGTGCTCTTTATAGAAATCCAAGTAAATTTTCTCCCTTTAGAAGGGAATTGGGTAAAAAGCATTCTAGGTTTTATTATTTGATGCAATCCTAAGGCTTTTTTCGTACCAGTGAAAAATGGGATCCTTTCCATATTGATGAGATTTCAAATAATTGTATTTTTCAAATAGGATCTCGGTTAGTCGACAAAAGGGTGCTTCATGCCTCAATCGAGGTTCATATACTCATAGACATGTTTTTCTCTTCGTGAATTGTTTTCCTGTGAAGATGTCTATCAATGTGTAGATGGGTATCAAAAAGAAGTTTTGGCCTATCTTTATAGTGCAAAATAACAAAAGAGTAACTCTTTTCATTAAATTTCTCTATTTTGATATCAGAACTTCCATCTTCTCCCAATGACCTAGTATTAGGACCCTCATAGTCCTTATCTTCAAACATTATCTTATGCAACTGAAGCTCGATATGTGTTAAACCCATTGAAAATATTTCTTGACACCTCTTTTGTCAGCATTCTCTTTGAGAACATTGGAAAGTTGTTATTTGATGGCAACCAACTAATATCTCTCTTCCATGGACCTTGAGGTTGATTAGTTAGTTACATACACCACACATGCAACTAGCATGTTATGTGTCCATACTTTTGTTACCACCACATTGCATTTAGGGTTGGTAAGAACTGTTGAAATTTATGAGAGCAGACTAGGACAATCTATGTCGAACAATTTAATGGATGTGTGTTCCCCAATAGACTAAGCTCCTACAATGCAACCCAAACAGGTCTTCACTTTGGTTATGGAACCACCCTATTTTTCTCTTAGAGCCTGTCGCATCCTCCCAAGTTATTATCAATTGGACATTGTTTGAATTTTACCATTTGAAATGGGATAAAAGGAATAAATGGTTCAAATCCTTTGCTGATGAATACAAATTCTCTTGGATAAAGAAACATTATTGAAATCACTCCTACAAGAATGAATATGTAACGATCTAGGGTTTAAAATGTGGATTAAGTTAATTATCAAGTAGCTATGCATACATATCATAGTGAGATGTCATACAAAATCCCTACATAACCTTTACTCATCCGTCATGGATGAGAACCATGTCTGCAATAAATCAAACCATATTGGGAGTGAAAAATACTAGGAGTATAAGAAGTATTTGGAGCTGAAACATAACTCAAGCCATAGAAGAGACTAAAATCTACATGTTGAGGTTTTCCATTAGAGAACACTTCAATTGCGATGTGATTTATAGGCCCAAGGAAATAAGTATTTGTAATGGTTGCATTGTGGGCCTCTATAGGCCACCTTAGCTCACTTGTATCCTCATTAGTGATTGATAGGATGGAACATAATTTCTACTCCATTACACCCAAATGATAACCAATTTAGAGGGGTATATCTTCAAAAGAAAAGTTGAGCTCGCGGAATCAACCTTATTGAGTGCTTTCTAAAGTTTGCAAAGCCTATGTTGAAAAAGGGTTCAATGGGGTGGGAAAATGCTTTGCTAGAATTGAGCTATGTATGCTCATGTCAGAACTATGTTATAGAGGCTTTTAATGTGTTCATTGATGTTGGTAAAATTATCTATAACTTGATTGATTTTAATTTGTGAACATGGTATATCTGTGTCTGGTGCACCTAAGGGGGAATAAAGCTAAAATTATCAAATCATCCTAAAACTCTCCAAAATACCTGTCAATTATAGGGAATGACTTCATGACCCTAGAAAAGGCATCATGTGGTATTTTTTTCCATCATTTATTATAATTTATATGTATTAATTTATGGGGAACTCGACATTTATTTAGTGTGCAAAGAAACCTTAATTTTAGTTTCTTTAAGCATCTCTTTTTTTCCGATTATACTTAATAAATTATGTAAATGGATTTTATTTTGATTTAATCTACATTTTGTTTCTTTTTAATTTACCATAGTTTCCTTTTGTTTCTTGTTATTCCATAGTTTCGTCTTGTTTTTTCTTTATTCCATATTTTGTTTTTCAACTTCATGGAGTGCAAGAGATTCTATGAGAGGACATTTCTCCAAGAAAAATTGAAAGGCAATTTCTCCAATCTACATTTTGTTTCCTCTTAACTCAGAAGAACATCATCAATGAAGTGGTTTTATAAATTCTTTCTTTTAGCAATTTTATGAAATTATCCTATACCTGTACATAGCACAATCGTCCCCCTCTTCTCACTAATAAGCTAGTATAGAATATGGTTATGGAAATTATCTTGTTTTCATGCAAAGATGGGTATATAGTAGGAAGATTAATCTTTAACTCCTGAGAGAATTAGTATAATTGCTAATGATAACCAAAAATATCAAATCATTTTGTCTATTTGACCCCTTTTTCATCTCTGTGTCACCAATTTTAAGATAAGATTATTGGTTTTTTATCCATTGTGGAATTTAGATGTTTCTTTGAGATTCTTCCTATAGGTGCTAATTTGGTTGTGCACTTCTAACCTTTACCCTGAAGCTGTATTTTTACTATTTTCCTCTACTGAAAAAGTTCCTTCTGTTATCACATAAAGTTCTCAAGGGTCGTAGGACGACCAGGTCCTTTGTTGCACATGAAACATCCAAACGCAGAACTCAAAAGCAGTCCATTTTGGGCTTGAAATACAAGCAGCAAACGGATTTATTTTTCAACGGCGGAGATCCCAAGAGTAGTTTAGATCAATGGCTCTCGTGCATTTGGAATGTCAATGTTGTGCGAGGTTTATCAACTAGATAGAAGCCCTAGAGTTGCAGATCAAGCGCCACGCATCCTCTAGAGAGGATGGCCAAGATTTTCTTTGGAACTTCGGGCTTCGGGAGTTTCGACTTCTCCACTACTAATTTCCTCTGAATTACTTTTTTCCCAGAGTTCACAGATCCTTGCCTTGTGTCCCTCCACTTTGGATGATCATGATTTACTTCAGGACTTCGGGCTTTTTCCTTTCGGGACTTCCCCTCTCGTTTTCCTCCAGAGTAATTTCTCCCAGAGTTGCAGATCAAGAGCCAGTGTCCTCTAGAGAGGATAGTCAAGATTTACTTCAGAACTTCAAGCTTCGAGAGTTTCAGCTTCTCCACTCCTGATTTCCTCCAAAGTAATTTTCTCCCGGAGTTCATAGATCGTTGTTGCTTGTCCCTCTAGTTCGGACAGTCATGATTTACTTCGAGACATCAGTACTTCCCCTCTCATTTTCCTCCGGTGTACTTTCTCTCAAAGTTTCATATCAGACGCCACACGTCCTCTAGAGTGGAAGGTCAATATTTACTTCGAAAAATTTGGCTTTGGGTGTTTCAGCTTCTCCACTCCCTATTTCCTCAGAAGTACTTTTCTCCCGTAGTTCACAGATCTTTGTCGCATGTCCCTTCAGTTTAGACGGTCATGATTTACTTTAGGAGTTTTACCTTTTGGGACTTCTCCTCTCGTTTTCCTCCGAAGTACTTTCTCCCGGAGTTGCAGATCATATGCCACCCGTCCTCCAGAGCGGACAGTCAAGATTTACTTCAGAACTTAAAGCTTCAGGAGTTTCGTCTTCTCCACTCCTGATTTCCTCCGAAGTACTTTTCTCCCGGAGTTCACGGATCTCTTTCATGTGTTCTCCTCAGATAGAGGGTCATCATTCATTTCCAAGCTTCAACATTCATTTCAAGCCACCATATCACTCGATACCATACTACTCCGTGAGTTATGAGAACTTTATATGCAAACCCCCCCCACACGTGGAATCCATCTAGCATTGACACATCGCACTCATTTCAAGCATTTTTGGACATGTCATCAGCCTATTTTCGAGTGACATGTGTCACCCTCCTTCCACGACATGTCAACATAGTGACGTCAGGCCACCACATCAGCTTCGAGAGATCATCCTTCGGGAAGTGTTCTTGTTCAGTGCCAAATTAGCACCATCTCTAAGCGTGGTTTGAAGGATTTTATAGTTGGTGGGTGGGTAATATTTAACAGGGGTGCTAAAATAGCAGGGCACCTAGGTTGCAGATCATGACCAAATCAATGACCCTGCTTCATTGCGGGGACGCAACATTCTTGAATGATAAAATTCTTGAGCGGTCCCACAATTGAAACCATGGTATAGCGGAAGAACTATGTGGCGTAGGGTGGTGAATTGCGGGTGCAAAAGCAGTGTGGATACAAACTGCCTTTAACGACCCTGCAATCGCGTGCTTATTTAGTTTCAAATCTGAGAGCAACATGTAGTAGCACCCTAGGCGTTGAGCCTCTTCCCGATCCTGAGGAGAAGTTAGTTAATGAAATAAAGAACTGGTATTTGAAACCTCAACTCACTCTATAAATAGAAATCATGGAGGGTCTGGTCGTGGAGTCAGAATATTGTCAGCCCAAAGTACCACAAAGGGTAGTTTTTCCTACATGCCCATACTGATCAAGGTCTCCTTCTGACAAAAGGAACATGACAGACGAGAGAAGACACTAGCTATGGTTTTGGGTATAAATACATCAATTGGAGGATATGTTAGGGTCTATGGTTGAGAAGAGCTCCCAATTTATAATAGTTTGATAGAAGAGTTATTCTCTGGTTATGTATGAGACCTGAGACTTTCTCATTAATAGAAGTCATATTCTTTCATCATATGTTTACTTTTGTGCTAAACACTCATGCATGGAAGATCGAGACGAGGTGTTGTAGTTGTATTGTAATGGAGGTTTGATTATAATGTTGTTGTGGCCTATTTCAATATTTTCTTTCGTTGTCTTGTTTCCTCTTACGCTGAAACGCTCATGCATGGATGATCCAAACGGGTTGTTGTAGTTGTATTGTAATGGAGGTTTGATTATAATGTTGTTGTGACATGTTTCAGTATTGTATTTCCTTGTCTTGTTTCATCTTATGCTAAAATGCTCGTGCATGGATGATCCAGAAATGTTTTTGTAGTTGTATTGTAATGGAAGTTTGACTATAATACCGATGTGATATATTTCAGTATCTTAAACTTGAGTTCAAGATTGCTCTTATGCCTGATTTTTTCTTCACCAAGCTACTTGAAGGCCAGATTCTCATGGAAGACTTGTCCACTTTTCTCACTAGGTCTTCCTTCTTCTCATCTTTAACCTTAACCACTGATTGAAGTTAATGAAGACCTCATTTCCTTATGCATCGCTTGTCCAGTTTTTGTGTTTAAACATTCTTGTACCGGGATTTGTCCATTTGACCTCCACTCATAAACCTACCTCCACCAACATTTTGATGGGTACTGGTCTTATCCTATTGCAGTCTGAGGGTGACTCTCAGTGCTAACATTAATGGCGTTGTTGTCAGGGATGGAAGTGAAGATATCTTCCCTGGGAGAATGACAACGAAAAGATCCAGTTTTAGATGGTGAGCTAAAGTTGGACACATTGTTCTAACTGCTCATCTTTCACCATGGCAACTCCATTTTTTGAAAATCTATTGGCAACTCCAATGGTTTGAAATTGTCAATATTTTAGCTCATAGGTATGCTTTCTGTGATTTTTCAAAGATAGTTGGTTTTCCTAATCGAGTGCCTAGAAGAGATGAATGGGAAAGTAGCCTTCCTAAATTTCGAGGAGAAGAGTGGGAGGTATCATCTCAACATTTTCTATATTTTCATGATTTTATTCATCAACTTCATACCGTGCATGAATATGTTCAGATTAATCTTTTCAGGTATTCATTAGAAGGGATTGCTCATGATTGGTGTTGATCTCTTCCCATTGCAAGCATTAGCTCTTTGAAAGGTTTTCATGCAACTTTCAATTCATTTTGTAAAGAGTATTTTTCAGCTGAGTATCTTTATGAAAAATGTTGTGATGAGTTTTCTTTGCTTCATAAAGATTTTGCTAGTCGTGAAAACTAGATTTGTGATGAAGCATTTATTATGGAAGAAAGCATTTGCCATGAAGATTAAGAGGTGTTGAATGATATTCACTATGATAGAAATAACATAGAGACATTTGGCATCATATCAGATGTATCTGCTTTTTATGAAGATCAATGTGTCTCTTTTGAATATTCTAATGTCGAAGAGCAAGTGTATTCTACAGTAGATATTTCTCATGACTATGAAGCTGAAATAAATGATAAGTTAGTTTAAAAAACTAGAGAATATTCCTCTCTGTTTTTTCCTAGATTTTCATAATTGAAGGGAGATTTTGTTTACTTCTCTTATGAAGAAAATTCAGAGGATATTTATGTTCTTGAAACAGATGTTTTTGGCAGCCTTACTTATGATGAAGAAGTTGTTTCAAATACTGACCAAAAACAGTCAATTTTTGATGAATATCCTAGTGAATATGATGAAGAGAGGAGTTTTTTCATGGCTTCTTTGGAACCTTGTAGCATGGTTCATGTATATGATAATTATGAATCTAATCTTTGGGAGGGCCATGAAGAAGAAAAGGAAGAGCTAAATGTGTAGCTTATCTCATGTCCAACACTTATAAATGAGCAAATATCACCTGGGATTAGCAAGCCTGCATCAATCCTTTATCCACCTATACATGTTGAGAACATCAAACAACAGGTGAGAAATGATGAAATAAAGGAGGTAACGTTTTACTAGTTTAGCATGCCTTCTTATAAATTTTATGACCCTGTGGGGTTATATATGGAGTTGAGTGTTCCAAAAGCCTTGAAACATGCAATATTATTCATCTTATCATCATTTGTGGGTATTGTCAATGTTCCAAAACATGTTTTCATTATGTTTCCATACATCCCTTACCTTTTATGGATCATTTACAGTGAAAAGTCGAACTATGTTACCAAACAGTTTGGGTGGCTATGGTGGAAGTTTGTCTTCACCTAGTGCATTGTAAAATCAGTTAGTTTAGGATTGTACATAAATAAACTCCATCTGGAGAATGTATTATTTTTTTATTTTTCTAAGTAGAGTAGTGCACATGTTATCCTGTTGTCCTCAGGAAGATGTATTTGAGCTCGACTCCACAACCCAACAACTAAGGCACTAGAACTGCTTGTTCTTGGCAACCCATACGGAGCATGCCATCCCCTGTGGAACCAAATGTTATCACATAAAGTTGTCAACAGTCACAAGACGACCAGGTCCTTTGTTTCACAAGAAATGTCTAAACGCAAAACTCAAAAGTAGTTCAATTCAGGCTTGAAATACAAGCAGCGGGTGTATTTATTTTTCAACGGTGGAGATCCCAAGAGTAGTTCAGATCAACGACTCTCGTGCATTTAGAATGTCAAAGTTGTGTGAGTTTTATCGACCAGATGAAAGCCCCGGAGTTTCAAATCAAGTGCCACGTGTCCTCCAGAGAAGATGATCAAGATTTACTTTGGAACTTCAGGCTTCGAGAGTTTCGACTTCTCCACTCCTGATTTCCTCTGCAGTACTTTTCTCTTGGATTTTACAGATCTCTGTCGTGTGTCCCTCTAGTTTGGATGATCATGATTTACTTCGAAACTTTGGGACTTTTTCCTTTTAGGATTTCCCCTCTTGTTTTCCTCCAGAGTACTTTCTTCCAGAGTTGCAGATCAAGCACCCCACGTCCTCCAGAGTGGACGGTCAAGATTTACTTAGAAACTTCGGGGTTCGAGAGTTTTGGCTTCTCCACTCCCAATTTCCTTCCATGTAATTTTCTCCCGTAGTTCATGGATCTCTGTCACGTGTCCCTCTAGTTTGAACGGTCATGATTTACTTTGGGACTTTGGGACTTTTTCCTTCCAGGACTTCACCTCTCATTTTCCTCTGGAGTACTTTCTCCAAGAGTTGCAGATCAGACGCTACACATCCTCCAGAGAGGACGGTCAATATTTACTTCAGAACTTCGGCCTTCGAGATTTTTGATTCTCCACTCTTTATTTCCTCTAAAGTACTTTTCTCCCAGAGTTCACGGATCTCTCTCGCGTGTCCCTCCAGTTCGGACGGTCAAGATTTACTTCAAGACTTCAGGACTTTTTCCTTTCAGGAATTCCCCTCTCGTTTTCCTCCAGAGTACTTTTTCTCGGAGTTACATATCAGAAGCCATGCTTCTTCCATAGCGGACGGTCAAGATTTACTTTGGAACTTCAGCCTTAGGGAGTTTTGACTTCTCTACTCCCAATTTCCTTCGAAGTAATTCTCCTATAGTTCATGGATCTCTGCTGCATGTTCTCCTCAGATCGATGGTCGGGGTTCATTTCCATGAAACAACATTCATTTCAGGAACCCATGTCACCCAGGCCCATATTACTCCATGATTTATGACATCTCGATATGTAGACCCCCCCCACAAAACTCTGAAGCGTAAAAGACACGTGGAATCCATCTAGCGCTGACACATGGCACTCATTTCAAGCATTTTTGGACATGTCATCGGCCTATTTTCGAGTGACATGTTTCACCCCTCTATCCACGACATGTCAGCATAGTGACACCAGGCCGCCATGTCAGCTTCGGGAGATCATCCTCTAAGAAGTGTTCTTATTCAGTGCCAAATTAGCACCATCTCTAAGCACGGTTTAAAGTATTTAATAGTTGGAAGGCGGGTAATCTTTAACGGGCACTAAAATAGCAGGGCACCCAAGTTGTAGATCACGATTAGATCAACGGTCATGCTTCATTGTGAGGATGCAACATGCTCGAACGATAAAATTCTTGAGCGGTCCCGCAACTGAAACCATGGTATAGAGAAAGAGTTATGTGGCAGAGGGTGTTGAATTGTGGGCTCAAAAGAGGTGTGGATACAAAACACCTTTGATGGCCCCACAATCACGTTCTTATTCAACGTCAAATCCAAGAGAAGCACGTAGTCTCCCCCTAGGCGTTAAGCCTCGTCCCGATCCCGAGGAGAATTCAGTTAATGAAATAAAGAACTGGTAATTGAAACCTTGAATCACTCCATAAATAGATAGAATGGAGGGTCTGGCCATGGATACAGAATATTTTCAGCCCGAAGTACCACAGAGGGAAGTTTTTCCTGCATGCCCATATTGATCAAGGTCTCCTTCTGATAGAAGGAACATGACAGACAAGAGAAGACACCGGCTACTTTTTTGGGTATAAATACATCAGTTGAAGGATATGTTAGGGTCGATGGTTGAGAAGCACTCCCAATTTGTAATATTTTGATAGCAAAGGTTTTCTCTGGTTATGTATGAGACCTAAGACTTTCTCAGTAATAGAAGTCAGCTTCTTTCATCATCTGTTTACTTTTCTGTTGAAGTACTCGCGCATGGAAGATCTAGACGAGGTGTTGTAGTTATATTGTAATGGAGGTTTGATTATAATGTTGTTGTGACCTGTTTCAGTTTTTTATATTCATTGTCTTGTTTCCTCTTATGTTGAAATGCACGTGCATGGATGATCCAGGCGGGTTTTTGTAGTTGTATTGTAATGGAGGTTTGATTGTAATGTTGTTGTGACATGTTTCAGTATTTTCTTTCGTTGTCTTGTTTCCTCTGATGTTGAAATGCTTTTGCATGTATGATCGAGATGAGTTGTCGTAGTGGTAATGTAATGGAGGTTTGATTATAATATTGTTGTGATATATTTCAGTATCTTAAACTTGAGTTCAAGATTTCTCTTATGCCTGAGTTTTTCTTCACCAAGATGCTTGAAGGCCAGATGCTCATGGAAGAATTGTCCACTTTTCTCACTAAGTCTTCATTATGCTCATATTTAACCTTAACCATTGACTGAAGTTAATGAGGACCTCATTTCCTTATGCATCGCTTGTCCAATTTTTGTGTTTAAACATTCTTGTATTGGGCTTTGTCCATTTGACCTCCACTCATAAGCCTACCTCCACCAACATTTTGATGGGTACTGGTCATATCCTCTTACAGTCTAAGGGTGACTCTTAGTGCAACACCTTCAATTTCCATATATCCATTCATCCATTTAAAATTGTATGCAACATCCTATGATTCTACCACTATTATCACCCCAAATTGTCTACATTTCCAAATCGGAATGAAAAAAAGGGCCAGAAATAACTTCTATTGAACATATTACACAACAGTCAATCGATGGCCAAGCTCACAGGTCGGTTAATAATCAACCATTATAGAATTTAATATTTTCCACATACATTATGATTGTCACAAGATTGGTTAGTCTAGCCTAACCAATGTGTTGGAGTGACAGTTGTAACAAACTTCCAATAACCAACACAAACTTCTCTTGAACCATGAGGTTACATTCATGATGATTTTAGGAAAACAAAAATATGGCTTTAACCATATGGGTATGTTAAAAAATAATTTATGGAAGCCCATTGACTAATAGAGTTTCATTTGCAACTAAAATACCCTTTGGAATATTGGTGGAATTATTCATTGGAAAACCTGATCATGAAAGGAAAAAGGATGAAACCATTATGATGAAAATAAATAGGATAAATTAAGCCGCAGATGAAGTTGGTATCCTTGATTCCACTAGAAAATATGTCATGCCAAGTGGTATTCATCCTCACACTCAGTTGGAGTTTCCTTTCATGGGCCAAGAAACCATTGATGATATTTTTTTTCGTAGTCATGTAGACACATTAGCAAGAAGAAAAACAATGCACATTGACTTTGTGATCCCAATCAATGGAGACCTTGTTGAGGGTTTTGAAGCCTATGAAAGGAAGGTAGAGAAATCTTCCATGGATTATGGCTTTTACATGGATGTTACTACTATGATTGAAGGTGTTTTCGGAGACATGGAAATCCTTGTGAAGAAGAAAGGTATCAATTCCTTAAAATTTGTATGGCATAGAAAGGGGATGTTATGGTACAAGATGAATTGCTTTTACAGTTTTTTTTAAATGTGCAAGGCTTTAGGTGCCTTAGTTCAAGTTCATGTTAAAAATGGGGAAGCAGTAGAAAAAGGACAATCTTGAATGTTTGAGGTAGGTATAACTGGTCTAGAGGGTCATGCACTTTCTAGGCCTTCAATGTTGGCAAGTAAGTCAACCCCTACAATATTAGAAAAGTTTCTCAACACACCCCTATATGTTGTACATGTGATGAGCATTAATTCCCTTGATGAAATTTTCAGTGCCCATAATCTAGTCAAAGGTTAATAAGAGAGATAATAGTTTCCATCTTAGTCCTTGATGATTCTAATCTTTGGGATCTTTAATTTAGGATTGCTGCTAAATTTTTTATGACTCCACCAATACAAAACCAGGAAAAAACAAATCCCTTCAGGCTTCTCTTTCAAAAGGACTTCTATAAGTGATTGGAATAGGTCATCATCTGTTCAACTCAATGCAAAAAGGTAGCTGGGACAAATGATTTTCCAAATGGTGTAAATGGAATTGAACAAAGAATGCACTTGATTTGGGATGTAATGGTGAACATTGGTCAAATATTAGTCATGGATTATGTTTGTATCACTAGAACAACATGTGCACACATATTCAATATATATCCAAGGAAAAATGATTTCTTTCCTTATCATTGAAGAATACATCCATATAATTGAAGTCATCATGTAAACTACCCACCAACTCTTCACACTGTTGGAAAGGTGGGATACTTAAAAAAAAATATTTCATTTTTATTTTATGTCTTGCATTGCCTATTTCAACATCCAATTGACTCACTTCCTCTTACTATGGGTTGAGAGATATTTGATCAACATCCTTTTTCATCCAGATTATTTTGAGAACGATATGAAGGAAGAAATATAATAGAGATATAACAAGGAAATACACAAAGATATGGCACAGAAAACAATAATATAGTGAAATTCAGATTTATTAATGATTGTCTAAAAATACAAAAGACTATAAAATGCAAAAGCACACAAGATAGCTAGAATGATAGTAGTTTATCTCTGAGAAGAGGTGTGTTGGCTACGCTCGATCGCAATAATTTGACTACAATGAGGCTCCAAAGTCCTTTTTAACATAGATCATAATTGAGAAAACACTAAACATCCAAAACCCTAACCTTGAGAGATGAAACTCCAAAAGGGTTGTGGGCCTCGATGGGGGTAGTTTTTACAACAACTTTTTGAGGGTGTAACTTTTTCATACGATCTCTATTTGGGGTGCTTGATACCTTGTCGGAAAGGTATAGCTGAGGAGTACACACTTCGTTCAACCCAGACCATGCCTTCGACTATTGTCTTGGTGTTGTCGTGCCCAAAAAACGTTGTTTAAAGCCTCAAAATGGCCTTGGAAGTTCAGGACCCAAAAAAGTGTAGAAAAAATGACAAAATGGAAAATTGTGCTTTGAGCCAGTGGAATAGGTGGGTGGCCAACAATTTCCACCTTTTGGCGTTTCATCTCACGGGTTTAGGGTTTTGGATGTTTAGGGTTTTTTCAATTATGTTTTATGTTAAAAAGGAATTTGAAGCCTCATTGTAATCAACTTCTTGCGATCGAGCATAGCCGACACATCTCTTATAAGAGATAAGCTACCACCATTCTAGTTAGATTGTGTGCTTTTGCATTTTACAGTCTTTTGTATTTTCAGACAGTGATTAATAGAATATGAGTTTCACTATATTACTATGTTTTGTACCATATCTATGTGTATTTCCTTTGTATATCTCTATTATATTTATGTCTTCATATCATTCTTAAAATAATCTGGAAGTTCAGGACCCAAAAAAGTGTTGAAAAACTTCCAAAATGGAAATTTGTCCTTTAACCCAGTGGAATAGGTCGGTGGCCACCAATCTCCACCCTGATCAATTTTGTGCCAATACATTCTAAGGACTGCTACTCTTGTTACTCAAATGAGTGAACAACTATAACTATTGTGCAATTAGACAATTAAAAATCACAATGATTTGTAACCTTCAAAACAATACTTCACCCTATAATTT
>JASDQU010586762.1:33879-46749 GCA_032191745.1 Picea mariana | reverse complement strand
ATTATAATACTCCAACCATATTTTATAGTTTCACAAAGAGAGGATTGTCCCAACATTACTTATAAGAGGAACATCTTATAGACACTAGTTTTCAATCCCTAACCAAATAAATCAAATTTCTATACAAGTAAAGAATAATTGAAATGCTTCCTTTAATGCTTTGTGATCCATAAAGAAATAATAAAACACACCTTATCGTATTAATATTTCTTGTGAGTAGTTGTAATAGTTACTTTGGTTGAAGGTAGTGATTAAGTTAGTTGTGTTAAACTTTGACAACTAATTTCTTAGTCTAGGATTCTAGATCTTATAAATCAGTGATTGTTTGTAATTAATGAGACTAAATTAGAGAGCACTTTCAATAATCAGTTTCATGTGTAAAGGTATTTATGTAAGCCTGTAGAGGCAAACATGAGAGTGAGAGTGAGTGAATTGTTGTAATCCCCATTAGTTGAATAATAAGACAATTGATGTCTTCTTTGGTGGACGTAGCACAATGTTTGGGTGAACCATGTAAATTTCTCTGTCTTTTATATACTGTGTGATTATTTTTTCTGTATTTGTGATTACAACAAGTGGTATCAGAGAAAGCGTTGGAGATCCATGAGGCCATCCGCAGTGTCAAAACCGTGGAGGATGAGATGAATCTCTGCACATAAAATGAGGATTGGAAGGAGCGTCGGTTTTCAAGTCAGCATTGGGCGTCAAGAAGTGTAGGAGCATTGATCAGCGTTGGGCATCAAGGAGTGTAGGAGCACTGAGTGTAGGAGCGTTGATCATCTCTGGGCATCAAGGAGTGTAGCAGCATTTATTAGTAGTGGCCTTCTGAAATTTTCTGAAAATTATTTCAGCGTTGAGCTGTATGCAAGAAGGGAGTGTTGTACATAGGGTATTCATAAAAATCAGTGCCCGTCTAAACTCTGAGTCATATGGAATTATAAACCTTCTATCAATAATTGGTGATCGGCCATTTATTTTTGCAAAAGAAAACATTTGCATGTTTTTTGTTTTTTGAAAAACATTAAGGTATGGAGAATTTTTAAGTTTTTTCAAAAATTGAATTTCCTTGTTTAAAAGCGTGAAAAGTCAAGTCACGTAGAGGATGTTTTTAAAAAGGGTTTACTGTATTTGAAATTAAATATAGTATGTAAAAATGGAGGAATTAAAGTAAAGGTAAATTTTTATTAAAAAGGTGATTTTTTTTTCAGTAAAAGTTTTTTTATTCTGGTGAAGATTATACCATTATTCCTTCCTACACATACTTTTCAAAGGACTTTGGTTATTATAAGCAGTGGTGTTTTTTTAGAATGTTTCCTCTAATGAAAAATATGTAGAGTGCTAAGTTCAAAATTGAGAAGTTCAATGTCAAGAACAATTTCAAGATCTGGAAGGTTAAGATGCACGATTTGCTCGTGCAACAAGGCGTGGTGAAGGCACTTTTGGGAAAAGCAAAGCAACCCGTGGAAATAAAATATGATGACTGGGATGAGATGGATGCGAGAGCACTGAGTGCCATACGCCTATGTTTGGTCGATGATGTACTGTTCAACATTGTTACAGAGAAGACAACAACTGGTTTGTGGTCAAAGATGGAAACCCTGCACATGAGGAAATCCTTGACGAACAAGATCTTCTTGAAAAGACAATTGTACAGTTTGCGCATGAAGGAAGGTATAAAGATAGCTTATCATTTAAATACTTTTAATACTCTCTTAGTCCAGTGGACTAGCATGGGAGTGAAATTCGAATCTGAAGATAAGGCAATTGCATTATTGTGTTCTTTTCCCACATCATGGATCACTTTGTTACCTCTATTAGTTTTAATTCAATAGAAAGTATTGAGTTTGATGATATTGTTGGAGCTTTATTGTTTGAGGAAACAAGGAAGAAATCCAATCTAGAAACCTCTACATCTTAGGTGATGATGGTCAGAGGTAGACCTAAAGAAAAAGGACACAGTTAGAGGGATTTATCTCGTTCAAAGTCAAAGGGAAGAAAGAGCAAGCTTAAGTGTTGGTTTTGTGGAAAATCTGGACACCTGAAGAAGGATTGTTGGAAGCGACAACAACCCTCCAAAGAAGACCCTCCAAAAGAGACGAAGGAAGCAAATGCAACTAAAATAGGTTCAACAACAGGTTCAAGTATGACTGATGAAGTTTTATCAATTAGTATTGGTTCACATCATGATCAAAAGTGGTTATTAGATTCTGGTTCTTCAAATCACATGTGTCTTCATAAACAATGGTTTTTTACTTACCAGTCTATAGATGATGGAATTGTTTACATGGGAAATGACATGTCATGTAAAGTTGTGGGAATTTGTAGCATTCGAATTAAGATGTTTGATGGAACTGTTAAAATATTAACTGATGTAAGACATGTACCTAAGCTTAGGAGGAACCTGATTTCTTTGGGAGTCTTAGATACTGGAGGATGTAAGATTATTGTTCAAGGTGGAGTTATGAAGGTCTACAAACGAATTCTACTAGTTATGAAAGCGAAGAAGGTTGGTAACCTATTTCTGTTAGAAGGATGAACTGATTTAGATCATGCGACAACAGTATCTGAGAAAGACAATGATTCTATTTGACTGTGGCATCAATGGTTGGGCTATATGAGCGAACAAGGATTGAAGGTATTATCTGATCGCAAGTTACTTCCTAGTCTAAAGTCTTTAAAGTTAGATTTCTGGAAGAACTGTATTTATGGAAAATAGAATAGGCAGAGATTTAAATCCAGAAGACGCACGAGTGAAGGAATCCTTGATTATATCCATTTTGATGTTTGGGGACCATCCCCTACTATTTCATATGGAGGATCATCATATTTTGTAACTTTAATAAATGATTTCTCTAGAAAGGTTTGGGTCTATATGTTGAAAAGTAAGGCTGATGTATTTATAGTTTTCAAGCAGTTTAGAGCTTTAGTGGAAAAGAGCATTGGTAGATCCATTAAATTTTTAAGAACTGATAATGGTGGTGAATTTATGTCAATGGAATTTGAGAACTATTGCAAGGAGTTTGGGATTGATAGGCATACAACTACTGCCTATACTCCTCAACAAAATGGAGTTGTTGAACGCATGAACATGACTCTTCTGGAGAGAGCAAGGAGTATGCTTAGTAACGCCAACTTGCAGCAAGAACTGTGTGCAGAAGCAATAAATACAACATGTTATCTGGTGAATCGATCACCATCAACAACAATAGAGTGAAACTTTCTTGAAGAGGTATGGAAACGTCACCCTTGTAATTATTTTAATCTTAAAGTTTTTGGTTTTGAAGCCTATGCTCTAATTCTGAAACATCAGCATTCTAAATTAGATCCAAAATAAAAAAGGATTATCTTTGTTGGATATGGTGATGGTATTAAGGGGTAGAGGTTGTGGGATCCTATTGCCCACAAGATCACCATTAAGAGAGATGTAATATTTGATGAATCATCTCTCATCAAATCATATATAGATGTTCAAATGAAACAGGAAGAAGTACCTAAGTATCAACAGATTCAGTTTGAAACCAGTTCAAATACAGATGAAAGTGAACATGAAAAAGTTTCTAAACATGTTCATGAATATTTTCCTGCAGAGGAAGACATGGTTGATGATAAAAATCAACAGAATGTGGATGAGCCACAAACTTCCCTAAGGAGGTCTACACGGGTTAGAAATCCTCCAAGAATGTATGTTGATTTTGTTTCATCGGTTTCTTTAAGTACTAATGATGGTGAACCTTCGTGCTATCATGAATATGTTAAGGGTTCTAATAGTGATAAATGGAAAGAAGCGATGAAGGATGAAATGAAGGCATTAGAGAGGAATGTTACATGGGACCTGGTAGAACTTCCAAGAGACAGAAAAAATGTTGGTTGCAAGTGGGTCTACAAGATGAAGAAGGGTGTTGATGATAAGGTGGAAAGTTACAAAGCAAGGGTGGTTGCGAAAGGATATTCTCAGAAAGAAGGTATTGAATTTCATGAGATTTTTTCACCAGTTTTAAAGACTGTTTCAATTTGAATTATGTTATCATTAGTTGCATTGCTTGACTTGGAGTTGGAGCAACTAGATGTTAAGACTGCTTTCTTACATGGAGATTTGGATGAGGAAATTTACATGGAACAACCTGAAGGGTTCATTCATAATCACAACAAGAAATTTGTTTGCAGGCTCAAGAAATCATTGTATGGTCTGAGGCAATCACCCAGACAATGGTACAAGAAATTTGACTCTTTCATGGTCAACCAGAATTATACAAGGAGTGAGTATGATCATTGTGTCTACTTTAAGAAATTGAATAATGGAATATTCATTATCTTAGTATTGTATGTTGATGATATGCTTTTAGAAAGAAAAATCATAACTGATATCAACAGGTTAAAGGATCAGATGGCTAGGATGTTCGATATGAAAGATCTAGGAGAAACAAGGCATATTTTGGGCATGGAGATATTCAAAGACAGGAGGAATGGTAAGATTTGGTTGTAACAACAGAAGTATGTTGAGAAGATACTTTTGAGGTTTGGTATGAACAATGTGAAACCAATATCAATCCCTTTGGCTTCCCATTTTAAGATTTCTTCAAGTTTATGTCCTAGTACAAAAGAAGAAAAGGAATATATGTCTCGATTACCATATCCTAATGCAGTAGGAATTCTAATGTATGTGATGGTTAGTACAACACCAAACATTTCACATGCAGTTGGGGTTGTCAACAGGTACATGGAAAATCTAGGTAAAGAGCATTGGGCAGTAGTGAAATGGGTGCTTCGGTATCTGAGGGGCACAAGTGATTTTTGTATCACCTATAATAGTGGTTGTGAATTGGTCTGTGGATATGTTGATTATGATTTTGCAGGTGATTTGGACAAGAGAAGGTCGACTTCAGGGTATGTATTTACTCTTGCAGGTGGAGCTATTAGTTGGATGTCAAAGCTACAGAACATTGTTGCTTTATCCACTACAAAAGCATAGTACGTAACTACTTCACATGCTTGCAAAGAGACAATTTGGTTGAAAGGTTTGTTTGGTGAGTTTGGAAGGATGCAAGACAAAGTAAAGTTACTTTGGATAGTCAAAGTGTTATTCACTTGGCTAAGAATCTAGCCTACCACAGTAAAACAAAACATATACCTATCAAGTACCATTTTGTAAGACATGTCATTGATGAACATGGAGTCTCTCTTGAGAAAGTGAATACAAAATAGAGCTGCACAAACATGTTCACAAAACCAGTACTGTTAGAGAAGATACTATGGTGTTTGGATTCTCTTGGATTGTATAAAAGGTGATGAACAAAAGAAGGAGCAAGGTATCAGGTTAATTGTTGTCAAGGTGGACATTGTTAAACGGTGACAACTAATTTCTTAGTTTAGGATTCTAGATCCTATAAATCAGTGATTGGTTGTACCTAATGAGACCAAATTAGAGAGCGCTTTCAATAATCGGTTTCATGTGTAAATGTATTTATGTAAGACTGTAGAGGCATATGTGAGAGTGAGAGTGAGTGAGTTGTTGTAATATCCATTTGCTGAATAATAAGACAATTGATGCCTTCCCCTAGTGGACATAGCCCAATGTTTGGGTGAACCACGTAAATCTCTCTATCTTTTATTTACTGTGTGATTGTGTTTTCTACATTTGCAATTACAACAAGTTGAAGGTTCGTTTCTATTGGAGAACATAAGACATAACAACCATTATCTACAATCTATTCCCAAATGATTTACAAAGAAAAGTTGCACAATTCTGGAGCTATAAAACAACCACTCAAAAATAAAGAGAAGAACATAACACTAAATATGGATTAATACAATGTAACTAAAGCACAGCTGGGAGGAAACGAAAAGTAAACTAATGTGTTTTATATAAAGAAAGTTTCACATAGATATGGCTGAACAGTTTGGTAAAAAATTGAGAATACAAATAAAACATCAATGAAATTGCAACCATTTATTGGTTTTTTTTAGCTCTTTCTTTTTACTATTGAGTTGATATCCCTTTCCAAACAATACCTTTGTAGATACTCCTTAATTTTTTTGAACAAATCTATCATATCTACAAGCCCGCATATTTCTCATGTTATAACATCTGCACACCCACTGATATATTTTGAAATGTTGTGAATATCAACATCAACACCATGCCTTGTAGGAGATATGATAATGGGGGAAAATGTATTATAAATCACCACCTTAACATTTTTCTCATGGGAAATGGAAGATAGAGATGGTATGTCTTCTAGAGTTGGATTTGACATGGATTAAAAATACAAAACCTTGGTAGATGGTGTTATGGAATTTTCACATCATCAAGCATGGGTACTTACTATAAAATGTGCTAGCAGTGGATGGGTGTCTCCATACAAACACCTAGAGGCTAAAACATGATTTCCATTGCTACACAGTTATAATAAAATAGATGATATTGCAAGCATACCACTATAAGTACAATAGGAAACTTCAGTTCCCTCTAAAGAATTCATCTACCTCCCCAAATTCAAAGCAATTGGATTGAAATTCCTATTGTATATGAAGAAATCATGTTTTGGGCCAAGATCTCCATTGAACATCCTTCTCACGGTCCCAAGCTTCATGACTATAAATGTAGTTGAGGCTTCTATAAACATGTTCACATTTCCATGCTCGCCAAACTCATGGCCGGCATTAGCCATGCCTTAGGTTGGATCCAGTGATTTCTTCATAGCTTGGTGTTTCTTGGACAATTCACCAATTTCATCTTCATGGGGCCATCTACATGGCAGTACTGATCCCTCCAATTATTTCCACCCAATTGTCTAGTTCATGAGGTTGAAAATTAGAATTTCAAACACATGATAATATTTTATTTTGACTGGTTAAATTCCTCTATGTTTGGGTGATGGGGTTTAATTTCCAAAATTCCAATGTGACTAATACAATATTGAAACAAAATATTTAATTAGGAAGAGTCTAACTACTCTTGGAACCACAATAGTTGGGCTTTGATTCTATGCTTTGGTTTGACAAAGAATTGATGCGGCTACAATTGAGCATCCAATTTTAACAGAAAAGATTCAATTGATAAAATTTATAGTTATGCTTGGAATCAAAGAAAAGACCTATAACTCTTGTATTCCATATTTGATGGACAAGATACCTTTGTAGTAAACTTCTACTAGTCATCCATCCATTCACTGTATAGATCAGTCCTTTTCAATAAACTAACTAACACTAGAAATTCCATGGTTTGACTCTGCAATGCTAAAATTTCATTTTCAAATTTGTAGAGGGTTTGTACTGATATGTAAAAGATATATTTTAATATTTTTCTATTTACAGACACAAATTTTACCACTTCATAGGAGGAACATGCATTTTTACTTAAACTGAGTTTACATTATTCCTTTTGAAGATGCAAGAAAATTCTTTTATTTTTCAAGTACATGAAGAGTATAAGAAACAACAAGCAAAATTGCAAAGAGAAAAATTGCAATTTGCAAAAAAATCATATTTACTTACGGATTTGGAATTCATATGTTCAAAAACTAATATGTTCAAGAACTAATTCTCATTGTTGCAATACAAAAATGCATCGAGTGCATTCACCAAAACTTTAATCACCTTCTTTCAATGCTACAACTTCTTGTTGTAGTTGTTTCACTTGAATTTATATTCAATGAACATTTCAAATAATGTATTACCAACCACATAATCATTAAATTCTTGTCATAGCTTTGAGATTTAAATGATTTTTTTTTCAAATTAAACATTTGAGAATAGCTAATTTTTCAGATTTGTAATTCTCACCTTCACATGTTTGGGTTTTTCTCATTGTCTCGTGTAGCAACTCTATCAAGTTCATCAGAAAATGTTTTTATCCTTCTAGAACACTATGTTGGGGGAGGAAAGTATGCATAACTAGATGGTGCATAAGAGCGCTTAAAAGTTACCATCCTTTCTAAGAAATATCTTCCATGCTCTAGCATATGCCCAAATCCATTTTTCATTTGTTGGAAAGACAAAGGAGTTGGATAGTATAACCCTAAAGTGGTTGATACCAATGATATTTTGAACTCATTTGCAACGTCTTCCATATGTTTTTGTATGAAGTGGAGATCTATTTATTCACCATGTAACTACATAAGTGACTCAAGAATGTCACGAATATTTTGTGAGACCCTTTCTCATCCATGACTTGGATTAACACTAGTGGAAGAATCCATTGAAGAATTAACATTATCATCTACCTACAAAGCAAGAAACCAAATAACATAAACAATAAGAGTGATAAAAAACATTAAATAAACTAAGCTATAAAATGAATACCATGACAAGAACATCCAAGTCATTCACAATTCCAAAGTCATATTTTTCAACTACCTGGTAGCAAAGCATTGCACCATATTAGACCACACAAACTACTATTTATTGCTAATGATCTACATATTCAATATGAAATACTCAAATCACATGGTATGTGGTTGTTTCATTGATTATTGTTTCTATCTCTTCTTGTTTAACCTTTTGTGATCCCTCATCATGCTAACCTTAATGACTTGCACAAATATCCATTTTTTTTCCAATTACAATCACACATAGTAAAGTTTGAATCTGAATGCCATACCATATATAGTGTTTCAATATTGTGTTGACTTTGCACCCATGTTATCGAAGGATCTAAGTGGTGTAGTGTTACATTATGATCTGGAATAGATTGTTCTCTTAGCCATGAATGAGCTTCTATTTTCTCCACCTTATCATTTTTATTCAAACCATTTTCCTTTGTGCATTGATGCCGCCAATAAAAAATGTGGAGCATTGTTAACAATCGATGCACCAACCAATCCACTCGACGATGCACAGCTACTTGTATTGAATTTAAAAGAACTTTTTTTAGGTGTGAATGGTATGACTCGATCGCCCCATTTGTTTCTTGTCCAGTGTGTTTCAGGTTATGACAACATTTTTCCCACATTTCTTATGAAAATCAAAGAACATTGTTAACAATAAGCACAAATTGTAGCAAAAATGTGAAATATGAAACTATAGAAAAAAAATATGAAATTTGAAAATCTAAGAAATATGAAACTGAAACAGAAATGGAAAACAAAAATCTAAAATCTAAAATTGATGGCTAGGATACAAGTATTTGTCCAACCATCGTGCTAGAAAGTGTTGAACAAAGATAATTTCTTCTTGGAAGTCATTTAGAAATTTGTAGGCCTTATCAAGCGCAAAATATGCATTTTTTTGGGTGTGCATAATGTCACCTAAATGATTAAACATGGCTCACCTTGTAGTATCATATTTCACTTTCATCACAAAAAAATTTAACCATTCCCTTCTAACATACCAAATGCATAGATAGACGTCACATCAAAATATCATCTTATTTCACATAGATGTTATACCAAATTAAAAACATATGACTATTTGTATAATGTGTCTGTAACAATATATGTAACATTGCATTTTGAGAAACGAAGAAAAAAAGCACGCTCATAGCTATCTATACCTGATTTCACCGATTTCAGTTGCTTCCCCATCTACCATGGATGCATTCAATTTCCATTCCAACATACCCATGCATACTTTAAGAAGTAGCATTTCCATCGATTTAGCAATATCATAGGCCATAGATCTCGACATGAGAATCCATGCCACAAGAACACCATTATGTTGGGAATCAAATGCCAATAATGTATAAAGTTGGAACTACATCAAAATAAATAGTAAATTAGTTACATGTTTGGATCATCTTATACATAACAAATAATAGAAAAAAAAATACACAACAATATAAACTTACTTTAAAGCAATTTGTTCCGATGTAGATTCCATTTCCAATATACTACTATGGCCATATTTTCTCATCCATTCGAGATGCAATGGTTTTAAGCGCCTAAAATGAAGGAAGTGTGCCCCTCATCATCTATGGCATTGTCAAACTTTGAGTAGTAGAACACTTTATCAGGATTGGTCGCTTGTCATATACGCACACTTTGAGGATCATTCTTATCAAACATATACTAGGCATGTTTCAATCTTCTTTCTATATTGTCAATTTGTCATGACAAGTAAGAAAATCATTTCGATGAAACTCGGCTTTAGTTAAAGTTACTTTGGAATGCACTAAATCATGATGTTTGTGATGTATACATTCAAGTGACATTCCCAAAAACAAACATATTTATACCCGTTGAAGTGGTTTATTGCTCACATGGGGTGCATGGTATGCCTTTGTGCTTACAAAATCATCAACCTCTTGTCCATGACAAGGTTTACTTGTAATATCTAAGTGATTCATCTCAGCATAAGTGATGAGGGCACATTCTAGTGCATTCTTCGGTATGTGAACTATAAAATGACATGTAAAACCATGTATTAGATTTTAAGAACTAGATGACTCCCTGTACCCTCTTTAGACACTTTTGATATATCATATGGTAATGCATCAATCTATCAAGAGTCCTCTAGTCCATATGAACACCAAAACTTGCAAGCAACAACAAAATATTGACACACTAAGGTTTGAATTTAAAAAAAAAATCAATATAAGAAGTCACAAGTAGTAGTAAAACACTTACATTATATATTCTAAAGGTGTGTCAATTCTACACTTTTGATTTCCAGCATTTTCATTTTCTTGTATTGATTTCCTGCTTAAAAATTTTCGAAAGCCTTTTGGATATAGTAGATTCTTGCTCTCCACAATAATGAACTCGTTATATCTATTTTTTTATTATTATTTTATTCGCCTTTTTCATTGCAAGAGGTAGAGGTTGTTTCCATTTCAAACACATCTACAAGGTATATGACTTGAGTTAGTTATTAACTTATAAATAAATTATATGTGTTTCCTAAATATAGGATAATTTTCATAGATATAATGATTGTATTGAATCCATCTTACATCATCTATGATTGACTTAGAACTATGTTTTAAGAAGAATCGACAACTTTTCTAGGTGTTTGGTATCAAGTATTCCAGAAGAACTTTGCAAAGTGAGGATCATATTGATACATCCATTTTTATCAAAAGTAATAAGAAAAGTGTACTCAGATTATTGGTAATGGGAAGAAGATATATTTCCTAATGAATATATTCAATTTGGAAGGGGTTCTGAATTTGTAGGATAAAGTGTTGATTGGATATATTTATGGGAGAAATCCTTAATCTCCAATCTTCTTTTATGGATTGGGATTGCTTCAAGCACTAAGGTAAGAGGGAAGATAAAAATATTTATGTCTCAATAAAGTGTTTTTTAATTTTTATTTTGAAAGTTTAGTGAATAGAGAAGTTGTGCTTGGTGGGGTCTATGGATGTAGTGAAATTGGGTTGGTTTTACTGCTTTGAAGTGAACACTTCAAATCCTCCATGTTAAGGAGATATGTTCATATTTATGGGTTCATGTAGCAAGATTTCCCTTTCATATTTCGAAACAAAAAATCATAAGATTCCATTGGAGATTATTTGAGTTATTTATAGTTTGCATCTAAGGAAATAATAAGGATGGGAGGGGGTTCCTAACATCCTAGTGTTAATGGATAAAAACGATGGTTTACCTAATAAAAGAGACATAGAGAATGGAGGAAGAGTACTTATTCTATTGTTGATTTAAGAAAGTGTGAAGAAGGCTTGTAAAACTTGAAGGAAGGAAAAAAAAAAAGAGATGGGTCGGGTTTTAAGGCTTGTAAATCTTTCATTGTTGCGAACTCTGATGATGTACATGGAAGGTAAAAAACAAAAGAGATGGGGCTCAGACTTGAATCCAGAATATAATCGGTTCAAAGATTACGGAACAATGTTTGTTGTGGAGATGAAGCTACAACGTGAAGCCCCGACATAATGGGTTTAAGCATTAGGGAACAATCTTTTTTCTTTTGAGTCTTCATAATAGATGTGGAATGATGTCTAGAAGGTAGACTAATTAAACACCTCATATATTTCTCAAAATTTGAATGTTGGTTCCATTTGTATCCTCTTCCATGCTTAATGTAACTAGATTTAAGAATGTAAGTTAGTTTTTGGTATTTTTTTTATTAAATAAATTAAACATAGTAACAAATACAAGTATTGGCAAAGACATTTAAATTAAGTTTCAAAAAGGAGAAAATCTATTACCATTTCACATAGAGTTGTTGATGAATGATATCAAGGTTCTAACACCTCCTCCAGCTCTCACAGAGGCCTAACATTCACAGAAAACAAGAAGCATGCAACCAAGATTGGTCTTCTTGAATTCAAGTAGGGGCTTGTGAGGGACTATAACCAACGAGGGTTGGAATTTGAATTCATCTTTACCCGTCAAATATTTTTTTTTTAAGTTTTGGGTTTTTAAATTGCCCTTCACAAAGCGTTATCTATAAAATTGTGCCTTTCATTACTAAAGTTTTGATAATAAATTAACCTTCTCACAATAAAGTTTTTATTAAAAAGTTACTCTTTAATAATGATGTCAAGTTAAAAATTTTAACTTTCAAATTCACATACTCTCGAAAAACCACAATAATAAAACATTTCAAAGTTAATCACATTAAATCCCAATCAATAAAATGAAAACATGAGATTAGATAAGAACATGTGGTTTGAAAAAAGTGGTTCTTTCAAACCAATCAAACAACATCCAATACTAATCAATATAATTAAAAATGAAGATTATAACAATTAGGTGTTCATTCTCAAACCAAAATGAAAATATGAAATACATTCAAATATCACCAATCAAACAACATCCAATACTAATCAATATAATTAAAAATGAAGATTATAACAATTAGGTGTTCATTCTCAAACCAAAATGAAAATATGAAATACATTCAAATATCATTAGAATACTAATTAATAAATTAAAAACATAAGATTTTTATATGAATTTCAATATTCAAGCTTTA
>JASDQU010586762.1:16944-31455 GCA_032191745.1 Picea mariana | reverse complement strand
ATGTTGAAGCTCAGTATCATTTTGTTCGAGAAAAGTTGCAGTCAAATGAAATAACTCTTGTGTATTGTAATGCTAGTGAAAATGTTGCTGATATTTTCACTAAGCCTCTTGGAAAGATTAAGTTTGAACTGTTTAGGGAGATGTTAGGTGTAGAATTCAATCCATTCTCCATTAACGGGGAGACTTGAAAATAATGGAGAAAGCGCTAGTTGTAAGCGCCAGTTATAAGCATCAGTTATGAGAGTCAGTAATAAGCGCCAGTTGTAAGCGCCAGTTAGAAGAGTCAGTTCTTAGTTAAGAGTCCATTCATCTTTGCTTTGCATGTAACCGACTCAAGAGATTCTTTTCCTATATAAAGATGTAATCCGTCTTCATTGAATAATAAGAAGTGAGCGTAGCCTCACCGTGGTGTTTTGCTCGTATATGTTATCTGGAAGGAGCGTCAGTTTTCAAGTCAGCATTGGGCATCAAGGAGTGTAGGAGCACTAATCAGTGCTGGGCGTCAAGGAGTGTAGGGGCACTGAGTGTAGGAGCGTTGATCATATCTGGGAGTGAAGGAGTGTAGGAACGTTTATTAGTAGTGTCCCTCTGAAATTTTCTGAAAATTATTTCAGCGTTGAGTTGTATGCGGGAAGGGAGCGTTGTACATAGGGTATTCATAAAAATCAGCACCCGTCTAAACTCCAAGTCGTATGGAGTTATAAACCTTTTATCAATAATTGGTGATCGGCCATTTAATTTTGCAAAAGAAAACATTTACATGTTTTTTGTTTTTTGAAAAACATTAAGGTATGGAGAATTTTTAAGTTTTTTCAAAAATTGAATTTCCTTGTTTAAAAGCGTGAAAAGTCAAGTCACGTAGAGGATTTTTTTCAAAAGGGTTTACTATATTTGAAATTAAATATAGTATGTAAAAATGGAAGAATTAAAGTAAAGGTAATTTTTTATTAAAAAGGTGATTTTTTTTTCAGTAAAAGGTTTTTTATTAAACCTCATGAAGATTATACTATTATTCTTTCCTACACATACTTTTCAAAGGGCCTTGGTTATTATAAGCAGTGGTGTTTTTTGGAATGTTTCCTCTAATGGAAAATATGTAGAGTGCTAAGTTCTAAATTGAGAAGTTCAATGCCAAGAACAATTTTGAGATCTAGAAGGTTAATATGCATGATCTACTTGTGCAACAAGGCGTGGTGAAGGCACTTTTGGGAAAAGCAAAGAAACTCGCGGAAGTAAAATATGATGACTGGGATGATATGGGTGTGAGAGCACTGAGTGCCATACGCATGTGTTTGGTCAACGATGTACTGTTCAACATTGTTACAGAAAAGACAACAACTGGTTTGTGGTCAAAGCTGGAAAGCATGTACATGACGAAATCCTTGACGAACAGGATCTTCCTGAAAAGACAATTGTATAGTTTCCACACGAAGGTACAAAGATAGTTTATCATTTAAATAATTTTAATGCTCTCTTAGTCCAGTTGACTAGAATTGGAGTGAAATTCGAATCTGAAGATAAGGCAATTACATTATTGTGTTCTTTGCCCACGTCATAGGATCACTTTGTTACCTCTATTAGTTTCAGTTCAACAGAAAGTATTGAGTTTGATGATATTGTTAGAGATTTACTGTCTAAGGAAACAAGGAAGAAATCCAATCTAGAAACCTCTACATCTTAGGCGATGATGGTCAGAGGTAGACCTAAAGAAAGAGGACACGGTCAGAGGGATTTCTCTCATTCAAAATCAAAGGGAAGAAAGAGCAAGCTTAAGTGTTGGTTTTGTGGAAAATCTGGACACCTGAAGAAGGAATGTTGGAAGCGACAAAAATCCTCCAAAGAAGACCCTCCAAAAGAGACGAAGGAAGAAAATGCAACTGGAACAGGTTTAGCAATAGGTTCAGGTATGAATGATGAAGTTTTATCAATTAGTATTGGTTCATGTCATGATCAAAAGTGGTTATTAGATTCTGGTTCTTCAAATCACATGTGTCTTCATAGATAATGGTTTTTTACTTACCAGTCTATAGATGATGGAATTGTTTACATGGGAAATGACATATCATGTAAAGTTGTGGGAATTGGTAGCATTCGAATTAAGATGTTTGATGAAACTGTTAAAATATTAACTGATGTAAGACATGTACCTAAGCTTAGGAATAACCTAATTTCTTTGGGAGTCTTAGATATTGGAGGATGTAAGAGTATTGTTCAAGGTGGAGTTATGAAGGTCTATAAAGGAATTCTACTGGTTATGAAAGCGAAGAAGGTTGGTAACCTGTTTCTATTAGAAGGATGAACTAATTCAGATCATGGGACAACAGTATCTGAGAAAGACAGTGATTTTTTTAGACTGTGGCATCAACGGTTGGGCCATATAAGCGAACAAGGATTGAAGGTATTATCTGATCACAAGTTACTTCCTAGTCTAAAGTCTTTAAAGTTAGATTTCTGCAAGAAATGTATTTATGGAAAACATAATAGGTAGAGATTTAAAACCAGAAAACACACGAGTGAAGGAATCCTTGATTATATCCATTCTGATGTTTGGGGACCATCCCCTACTATTTCATATGGAGGATCATAATATTTTGTAACTTTAATAAATAATTTCTCTAGAAAGGTTTAGGTCTATATGTTGAAAAGTAATGCTGATGTATTTACAGTTTTCAAGAAGTTTAGATCTTTAGTGGAAAAGAGCACTGGTAGATCCATTAAATTTTTAAGAACTGATAGTGGTGGTGAATTTATGTCAATGGAATTTGAGAACTATTGCAAGGAGTTTGGGATTGATATGCATAAAACTACTGCCTATACTCCTCAACAAAATGGAGTTATTGAACACATAAACATGAATCTTCTGGAGAAAGCAATGAGTATTCTTAGTAACGCCAACTTGCAAAAGGAACTGTGTGCAGAACAAATAACTACAACATATTCTCTGGTGAATCGATCACCATCAACAACAATAGAGTGAAAAATTCCTGAAGAGGTATGGAAAGGTCACCCTTGTAATTATTCTAATCTTAAATTTTTTGGTTTTGAAGCCTATGCTATAATTCTGAAACATCAGCGTTCTAAATTAGATCCAAAATCAAAAAGGATTATCTTTGTTGGATATGGTGATGGTATTAAGGGGTACAGGTTGTGGGATCCTACTGCCCACAAGATCACCATTAAGAGAGATGTAATATTTGATGAATCATATCTCATCAAATCAGATGTAGATGTTCAAATGAAACAGGAAGAAGTACCTAAGTATCAACATATTCAGTTTGAAACCAGTTCAAATACAGATGAAAGTGAACATGAACAAGTTTCTAAACATGTTCATGAGTAATTTCCTGTAGAGGAAGACATGGTTGATGATAAAAATCAACAGAATGTGGATGAGCCACAAACTTCTCTGAGGTCTACCCAGGTCAGGAATCCTCCAAGAAGGTATGTTGATTTTGTTTCATCGGTTTCTTTAAGTACTAATGATGATGAACCTTCGTGCTATCAGGAATATGTTAAGGGTTCTAATAGTGATAAATGGAAAGAAGTGATGAAGGATGAAATGAAGGCATTAGAGAGGAATGTTACATGGGACCTGGTAGAACTTCCAAGAGATAGAAAAAATGTAGGTTGCAAGTTGGTCTACATGCTGAAGAAGGGTGTTGATGATAAGATGGAAAGTTACAAAGCAAGGTGGTTGCGAAAGGATATTCTCAGAAAGAAGGTATTGAGTTTCATGAGATTTTTTCACTAGTTTTAAAGACTGTTTCAATTTGAATTATGTTATCATTAGTTTCATTGCTTGATTTGGAGTTGGAGCAACTAGATGTTAAGACTTGTTTCTTACATGGAGATTTGGATGAGGAAATTTACATGGAACAACCTGAAGGGTTCATTCATAATCGCAACAATAAATTTGTTTGCAGGCTTAAGAAATCATTGTATGGTCGGAGGCAATCACCCAGACAATGGTACAAGAAATTTGACTCTTTCATGGTGAGCCAGAATTATATAAGGAGTGAGTATGATCATTGTGTCTACTTTAAGAAATTGAATAATGGGATATTCATTATCTTAGTATTGTATGTCGATGATATGCTTTTAGAAAGAAAAATCATAACTAATATCAACGGGTTAAAGGATCATATGACTAGGACATTCAATATGAAAGATCTAGGAGCAACAAGGCATATTTTGGGCATGGAGATATTCAGAGACAGGAGGAATGGTAAGCTTTGGTTGTCACAATAGAAGTATGGTGAGAAGATAATTTTGAGGTTTTGTATGAACGATGTGAAACCAGTATCAATCCCTTTGGCTTCCCATTTTAAGATTTCTTCAAGTTTATGTCCTAGTACAAAAGAAGAAAAGGAATATATGTCTCAAATACCATATCCTAATGCAGTAGGAAGTCTAATGTATGTGATGGTTAGTACAACGCGAAACATTTCACATGCAGTTGGGGTTGTAAACAGGTATATGGAAAATCCAGGTAAAGAGAATTGGGAAGTAGTGAAATGGGTGCTTCGGTATCTGAGGGGCACAAGTGATTATCGTATCACCTATAACAGTGGTTGTGAATCAGTCTGTGGATATGTTGATTTTGATTTTGCAGGTGATTTGGACAAGAGAAGGTCGACTTCAGGGTATGTATTTACTCTTGCAGGTGGAGCTATTAGTTGGATGTCAAAGCTACATAACATTGTTGCTTTATCCACTACAAAATCATAATACGTAACTGCTTCACATGCTTGCAAAGAGGCAGTTTGTCTGAAAGGTTTGTTTGGTGAGTTTGGAAGGATGAAAGACAAAGTAAAGATACTTTGTGATAGTCAAAGTGCTATTCACTTGGCTAAGAATCTATCCTACCACAGTAAAACAAAACATATACCTATCAAGTACCATTTTGTAAGACATGTCACTGATGAACATGGAGTCTCTCTTGAGAAAGTGCATACAAAAGAGAACTGTGCAAACATGTTCACAAAACCAGTACTGTTAGAGAAGATACGATGGTGTTTGGATTATATTAGCTTGTAGAAAAGGTGATGAACAAAAAAAGGAGCAAGTTATCAGGTTAATTGTTGTCAAGGTGGAGATTGTTAAACGGTGACAACTAATTTCTTAGTTTAGGATTCTAGATCCTATAAATCACTGATTGGTTGTAACTAATGAGACCAAATTAGAGAGCGCTTTCAATAATCAGTTTCATGTGTAAATGTATTTATGTAAGACTGTAGAGGCATACATGAGAGTGAGAGTGAGTGAGCTATTGTAATCTCCATTAGCTGAATAATAAGACAACTGATGCCTTCCCTTGGTGGACGTAGCCCAATGTTTGGGTGAACCACGTAAATCTCTCTATCTTTTATATACTGTGTGATTGTGTTTTCCGCATTTGCAATTACAACAAGTTGAAGGTTCGTTTCTATTGGAGAAAATAAGATATAACAACCATTAGCTACAATCTATTCCCAAATGATTTATAAAGCAAAGTTGCACAATTCTGGAGCTATAAAACAACCACTCAAAAATAAAGAGAAGAACATAACACTAAATTTGGATTAATGCAATGTAACTAAAGAACAATCGGGAGGAAATGAGAAGTAAACTAATTTGTTTTATATAAAGAAAGTTTCACATAGCTATGGACGAACAATTTGGTAAAAAATTGAGAATACAAATAAAAGATCAATGAAATTGCAACCATTTATTGGTTTTTTGCATCTCTTTCTTTTTACTATTGAGTTGATATCCCTTTCCAAACAATACCTTTGTAGAGACTCCTTAATTTTTTTGAACAAATCTATCATATCTACAGTTCCACATATTCTCATGTTATAACATCTGCACACTCACTAATATATTTTGAAATGTTGTGAATAACAACATCAACACCATGCCTTGTAGGAGATATGATAATGGGGGAAAAGGTATTATAAATCACCACCTTAACATTTTTTTCATGGGAAATGGAAGATAGAGATGTTATGTCTTCTAGAGTTGGATTTGACATGAATTAAAAATACAAAACCTTGGTAGATGGTGTTATGGAATATTCACATCATCAAGCATGGGTACTTACTCTAAAATGTGCTAGCAATGGATGGGTGTCTCCATACAAACACTTAGAGGCTAAAACATAATTTCCATTGCTACACAGTTATAATAAAATAGATGATATTGCAAGCATACCACTATAAGTACAATAGGCAACTTCAATCCCCTCTAAAGCATTCATCTACCTCCCCAAATTCAAAACAATTGGATTGAAATTCCTATTGTATATGAAGAAATCATGTTTTGGGCCAAGAACTCCAATGAAAATCCTTCTCACGGTCTCAAGCTTCATGACTATAAAGGTGGTTGAGGCTTCTATAAACATGTTCACATTTCCATGCTCGCCAAAGTCATGGCGGGCATTAGCCATGCCTTACGTTGGATCCACTGATTTATTCATAGCTTGGTGTTTCTTGGAAAATTCACCACTTTCATCTTCACGGGGCCATCTACATGGCAGTATTGGTCCCTTCAATTATTTCCACCCAATTGTCCAGTTCATGAGGTTGAAAATTAGAATTTCAAACACATGATGATATTTTATTTTGACTGGTTAAACTCCTCTATGTTTGGGTGATGGGGTTTAATTTCCAAAAGTCCAATGTGACTAATACAATATTGAAACGAAATCTTTAATTAGGAAGATTATAACTACTCTTGGAACCACAATAGTTGGGCTCTGATTCTATGCTTTGCTTTGACAAAGAATTAATGCAGCTACAATTGAGCATCCAATTTTAACCGAAAAGATTCAATTGATAACATTTATAGTTATGCTTGGAATCAAAGAAAAGACCTATAACTCTTGTCTTCCATATTTGATGGACAAGATACCTTTGCAGTAAACTTCTATTAGTCATCCATCCATTCACCATACAGATCAATCCTTTTCAATAAACTAACTAACACTACAAATTCCATGGTTTGACTCTGCAATGCTAAAATTTCATTTTCAAATTTGTAGAGGGTTTGTACTAATATGTAAAAGATATGTTTTAATATTTTTCTATTTATAGACACAAATTTTACCACTTCATAGGAGGAACATGCATTTTTACTTAAACTAAGTTTACATTATTCCTTCTGAAGATGCAAGAAAATTCTTTTATTTTTCAAGTACATGAAGAGTATAAGAAACAACAAGCAAAATTGCAAAGAGAAAAATTGCAATTTGCAAAAAAATCATATTTACTTAAGGATTTGGAATTCATATGTTCAAAAACTAATATGTTCAAGAAATAATTCTCATTGTTGTAATACAAAAATGCATCGAGTGCATTCACCAAAACTTTAATCACCTTCTTTCAATGCTACAACTTCTTGTTTTAGTTGTTCCACTTGAATTTATATTCAATGAACATTTCAAATAATGTATTACCAACCACATAATCATTAAATTCTTGTCATATCTTTGAGATTTAAATGATTTTTTTTTCAAATTAAACATTTGAGAATAACTAAGTTTTCAGATTTGTAATTCTCACCTTCACATGTTTGGGTTTTTTACATTGTCTCGTGTAGCAACTCTATCAAGTTCATTAGAAAATGTTTTTATCCTTCTAGAACCCTATGTTGGGGGAGGAAAGTGTGCATAACTAGATGATGCATAAGAGCGCTTAAAAGTTACCATCCTTTCTAAGAAATATCTTCCATGCTCTAGCGTATGCCCAAATCCATTTTTATCTTGTTGGAAAGACAAAGGAATTGGATAGTATAAACCTAAAGTGGTTGATACCAATGCTATTTTGAACTCATTTGCAACGTCTTCCATATGTTTTTGTATGAAGTGGAGATCTATTTATTAACCATGTAACTACATAAGCGACTCAAGAATGTCACGAATATTTTGTGAGACCCTTTCTCATCCATGACTTGGATTAACACTAGTGGAAGAATCCATTGAAGAATTAACATTATCATCTACCTACAAAGCAAGAAACAAAATCACATCAACAGTAAAAGAGTGATAAAAAGCATTAAATAAACCGAGCTATAAAATTAATACCATGACAGGAACATCCAAGTCATTCGCAATTCCAAAGCCATATTTTTCAACGACCCGGTAGCAAAGCATTGCACCATATTAGACCACACAAACTACTATTTATTGCTAATGATCTACATATTCAATATGAAATAC
This sequence comes from Picea mariana, assembly GCA_032191745.1. Classification (NCBI taxonomy): domain Eukaryota; kingdom Viridiplantae; phylum Streptophyta; class Pinopsida; order Pinales; family Pinaceae; genus Picea; species Picea mariana. The sequence goes on along the minus strand of JASDQU010586762.1, from coordinate 23,258 downwards.
TCAAATCACATGGTATGTGGTTGTTTCATTGATTCTTGTTTCTATCTCTTCTTGTTTAACCTTTTGTGATCCCTCGTCATTCTAACCTTAATGACTTGCACAAATATCCATTTTTTTTCCAATTACAATCACACATAGTAAAGTTTGAATCTGAATGCCATACCATATATATTGTTTCAATATTGTGTTGACTTTGTACCCATGTTATCGAAGGATATGAGTGGTGTAGTGTTACATTATGATCTGGAATAGATTGTTCTCTTAGCCATGAATGAGCTTCTATGTTCTCCACCTTATCATTTTTATTCAAACCATTTTCCTTTGTGCATTGATTCTGCCAATAAAAAATGTGGAGCATTGTTAACAATCGATGCACCAACCAATCCACTCGACGATGCGCAGCTACTTGTATTGACTTTAAAAGAACTTGTTTTAGGTGTGAATGGTATGACTTAATCGCCCCATTTGTTTCTTGTCCAGTGTGTTTCAGGTTATGAAAACATTTTTCCCACATTTCTTATGAAAATCAAAGAACATTGTTAACAATAAGAACAAATTGTAGCAAAAATGTGAAATATGAAACTATAGAAAAAAAAATATGAAATTTGAAAATCTAAGAAATATGAAACTGAAACAAAAAGGGAAAACAAAAATCTAAAATCTAAAATTGATGGCTAGGATACAAGTATTTGTCGAACCATCATGCTAGAAAGTGTTGAATAAAGACAATTTCTTCTTGGAAGTCATTTAGAAATTTGTAGGCCTTATCAAGCACAAAATATTCATTTTTTTGGGTGTGCATAATGTCACCTAAATGATTAAACATGGCTCAGCTTGTAGTATCATATTTCACTTTCATCACAATTTTTTTTAACCATTCCCTTCTAACATACCAAATGCATATATAGACTTCACATCAAAATATCATCTTATTGCATATAGATGTTATACCAAATTAAAAATATATGACTATTTGTATAATGTGTCTGTAACGATATATGTAACATTGCATTTTGAGAAACAAAGAAAAAAAGCACGCTCATAGCTATCTATACCTGATTTCACCGATTTCAGTTGCTTCCCCATCTACCATGGATGCATTCAATTTCCATTCCAACATACCCATGCACACTTTAAGAAGTAGCATTTCCATCGATTTAGCAATATCATAGGTCATATATCTCGACATGAGAATCCATGCCACAAGAATGCCATTATGTTGGGAATCAAATGCCAATAATGTATAAAGTTGGAACTACATCAAAATAAATAGTAAATTAGTTACATGTTTGGATCATATTATACATAACAAATAATAGAAAAAAAAATACACAACAATATAAACTTACTTTAAAGCAATTTGTTCCAATGTAGATTCCATTTCCAATATACTATTGTGGCCATATTTTCTCATCCATTCAAGCTGCAATGGTTGTTGAGTGCCTAAAATGAAGGAAGTGTGCCCCTCATCATCTATGGCATTGTCAAACTTTGAGTAGTAGAACACTTTCTTAGGATTGGTCACTTGTCATATACGCACACTCTGAGGATCATTCTTATCAAACATATACTAGCCATGTTTCAATCTTCTTTCTATATTGTCGATGTCATGACAAGTAAGAAAATCATGTCAATCAAACTCGGCTTTAGTTGAAGTTACTTTGGAATGCACTAAATCATGATGTTTGTGATGTATACATTCAGGTGACATTCCCAAAAACAAACATATTTCTACCCGTTGAAGTGGTTTATTGCTAACATGGGGTGCATTGTATGCCTTTGTGCTTACAAAATCATCAACCTCTTGTCCATGACAAGGTTTACTTGTAATATCTAAATGATTCATCTCAGCATAAGTGATGAGGGCACGTTCTAGTGCATTCTTTGGTATGTGAACACTAAAATGACATGTAAAACCATGTATTAGATGCTTAAGAACTAGATGACTCCCTGTACCCTCTTTAGACACTTTTGATATATCATATGGTAATGCATCAATCTATCGAGATTCCTCTAGTCCATATGAACACCAAAACTTGCAAGAAACAACAAAATATTGACACACTAAAATTTGAATTTAAAAAAAAAATCAATATAAGAAATAACAAGTAGTAGTAAAACACTTACATTATATATTCTAAAGGTGTGTCAATTCTACACTTTTGATATCCATCATTTTCATTTTCTTGTTTTGATTTCCTGCTTAAAATTTTTTGAAAGCTTTTTGGATATAGTAGATTCTTTCTCTCCACAATAACGAACTCGTTATATCTATTTTTTTATTTGGCTTTTTCATTGCAAGAGGTAGAGGTTGTTGCCATTTCAAACACATCTACAAGGCATATGACTTGAGTTAGTTATTAACTTATAAATAAATTATATGTGTTTCCTAAATATGGGATATTTTTCATAGATATAATGATTGTATTGAATCCATCTTACATCATCTATGATTGACTCAGAACTATGTTTTAAGAATAATCGACAACTTTTCTAGGTGTTTGGTATCAGGTGTTCCAGAAGAACTTTGCAAAGTGAGGATCATATTGATACATCCATTTTTATCAAAAGTAATAAGAAAAGTGTACTCGGATTATTGGTAATGGGAAGAAGATACATTTCCTAATGAATATATTCAATTTGGAAGGGGTGGTCAATTTGTAGGATAAAGTGTTGATTGGATATATTTATGGGATAAATCCTTAATCTCCAAACTTCTTTTATGGATTGGGATTGCTTCGAGCCCTAAGGTAAGATGGAATATAAAAATATTTATGTCTCAATAAAGTGTTTTTTAATTTTTATTTTGAAAGTTTAGTGAATAGAGAAGTTGTGCTTGGTGGGGTCTATGGATGTAGTGAAATTGGGTTGGTCTTACTGCTTTGAAGTGAACACTTCAAATCCTCCATGTTAAGGAGATATGTTCAACATTTATGGGTTCATCTAGCAAGCTTTCCCTTTCATATTTGGAAACAAAAAATCATAAGATCTATTGGAGATTATTTGAGTTATTTATAGTTTGCATCTAAGGAAACAATAAGGATGGGAGGGGGTTCCTAACATCCTAGTGTTAATGGATAAAAACGATGCTTTACTTAATAAAAGAGACATAGAGAATGGAGGAAGAGTACCTATTCTATTGTTGATTTAAGAAAGTGTGAAGAAGGCCTGTAAAACTTGAAGGAAGGAAAAAAAAAGAGATGGGTCGGGTTTTAAGTCTTGTAAATCTTGTATTGTTGAGGACTTTGATGATGTACATGGAAGGTAAACAACAAAAGAGATGGGACTCGAACTTGAATCTAGAATATAATCGGTTCAAGGATTACGGAACAATGTTTTTTGTGGAGATGAAGCTACAACATGAAGCCCCAACATGATGGGTTTAAAGGGGAACAATATTTTTTCTTTTGAGTCTTCATAATAGATGTGGAACGATGTCTAGAAGGTAGACTAATTAAACACCTCATATATTTCTCTAAATTTGAATGTTGGTTCCATTTGTATCCTCTTTCATGCTTAATATAACTAGATTTAAGAATGTAAGTTAGTTTTTGATATTTTTTTTATTAAATAAATTAAACATAGTAACAAATACAAGTATTGGCAAAGACATTTAAATTAAGTTTTAAAAAAGAGAAAATCTATTACCATTTCACATAGAGTTGTTGAAGAATGATATCAAGGTTCTAACACCTCCTCCAGCTCTCACAGAGGCTAACATTCGCAGAAAACAAGAAGCATGCAACCAAGATTGGTCAGTAAAATGGATGACCACTTTCCATTATAGTCATAATGATCAATTTGATACATTTATTTTGGTGAAAGTGAACAATGTTGCATTAATACATGTGGGTGAAGATGAATCTAGGATATTTTTAAACCTAATTTGTAAATAAATTAAGAAAATTTAATGGCCTTTGATAAATATATTGAAATCAAAATAAAAAAGAGTTTAAAAAATGCACTTTAAGATAAAAACATGAAAATATCTCTTTCATTTTATATCCTTATTCTTGCTTAACACATATGGCTCAATATGAATCTACACTGGTTTTTTTTTTTAATTTAATCTTTAAATAAACTAAGAACCATAATGAAGACACTCAACGGGTCTAGTACAGATAGTTAACTTAAAGTAAAATAAAAGATACTCAATTTCAATTTTATATAGATTTGTTGAAGAATGATATTAAGTTTCTCATACCTCATTTAGCTATCAAGTAACTATAACATTGAGAGAAAAACAAGAATCATGCAATGAAGGTAGCTCTTCTTTTCCAAAGGAATACCATTTTGAAATACAATCATAATGATCAATTTACAACATTCATTGTGGTGAAAGTGGCCAATGTTGCTCTAAGATATAGAGTGGTTTAGGGGCTGGCAAGGGACTATAACCAATTAGGGTTGGAATTTGGATTCATTTTTACCTGTCAAATAATTTGTTTTTGAAGTTTTGGGTTTTTAAATTGCCCTTCTGAAAATGTTATCTATAAAATTCTGCCTTTCATTAATGAAGTTTTGATAATAAATTAACCTTCTAACAATAAAGCTTTTATTAAAAAGTTATTCTTTAATAATGATTTCAAATTAAAAATTTTAATTTCCAAATTCACATACTCTCGAAAAACCACAATAATAAAACATTTCAAAGTTAATTACATTAAATTCCAATCAATAAAATGAAAACATGAGATTAGATAAGAACATGTGGTTTGAAAAAAGTAGTTCTTTCAAACCAATCAAACAACATCCAATACCAATCAATACAATTAAAAATACTAATTAATTATAACAATTAGGTGTTCATTCTCAAACCAAAATAAAAATACTAAGTACATTCAAATATCATTAGAATATTAATTAATAAATTAAAAACATAAGATTTTTATGTGAATTTCAATATTCAAGCTTTAATCTTTCTTCTATGTTCATTTTGAAACCAAATAAAGAAAAGGAGCTAAGAAGGAACTTGGATGAAGCTGAAGGCACTGGTTTTGACACCTCTCAAATCCTAAGGTAAATATCATTCCAATTGGACAAATGTTGTTGGTTGAAACACACCTTGTGTGCAAATGCATCAAATTTTGAGAGGCGAGACTCAACACACTAGTATTTGGAGTTGCATGCTCGTAGACAAAATTAGGGAATCAATTAAGAATCGGGCTCTTTCCAAGCCCTACTTTCAGCTGCTCTTCTTCACTCTTCAGCAACTCGCCTCTCTTCTCTCCTGTAGGCTGTCATAAACTCACAACTCGTGAGTTATCCTCGGTCCCAGTTATCCCAACTCCGGAATCGCAAACCCCTGTGAATATAGTAGTATGGATACAGGCTTAACTCCACTAGCTAGAGTAAAGGGTTGTGGGTGGCCACACTTCCTTCCTTAAAACACCTTTCCATTCATCATGATCCCTGGTAATGTGAAGTTGGCATGGACGAAATTCAAATCATACTCTCATAAAATTTGAATAATGATATCGACTCGCAATAATCACATCTACACACTTGTTAGTTGTCAAATGGAGAAGAAATCCAACACAGATCACCAAAGCATCAAACGCAGAGGCACGTTCTCCTATGAATCGAGACACAAAGTGCATCACCTAATAAATCATTATCTTTTGATTTTCTCATGGTTAATGGAAATGAATGGTTAAGCACATTAAACCTCAGTGTGTGGTGTCGGTCCCCAGATCCCATCAAAACTATTGCATTAAGTGCTCTATGTCCAGATTAGTACTAAGACTGGTGACCTATGAAGATCAAATGTAATAAAAAATCATGCAGGTTACATTAGCTTGTCACCATATCCAATCTGGAAGGAACGAAGTGCCCATTTAGTGATAGTGAACTAATGGTTTGAATCCTTTCCATTCACTCTCAAAGTCTCCAGCAACCAACAAGCAAAGGATAGGAAACTGAACAATATGTTCGAATTCTTTCTATGCATAAAACAACAACGCAAATAATCTAGCTTGTAAAAAACTCACATATCCCATCATAATTGCGCAATTATCTATCCGGATCAAGAAAGATTGTGGATGGTACAAGAGCACATATCCAGACGAGGCGAGATTCTGGAGCCTCCAGCACATATCCGGACCAAAGTATAATAACGTTTCCAAAAATTCATCCTCCCTCATAAATACATTCAATGGACCTAGTTTCCCATTGGGAGAGATGGTAACATAGAAATTTTGACCATAAATAACGCTCAAAATGCCCTCTTACGAGCATTTTTCTCGTCAAATTACAAACCTGTAACCAACAACTTCATAAATGTCTCTTGTCTCTCGAGCTCCCCAACAATTGAC
>JASDQU010586761.1:49474-63764 GCA_032191745.1 Picea mariana | reverse complement strand
AACTAGTTTGAACATCTCTTGAATGCTTACTGTTGATACTCTTTAGAAAAACAATTGTTGATTACTGTTATGAGATCTATGAATAGGACTTCTGAATAGAAGCTTAGTATCTCTTACATATTCAGCCCTTAGAATAGGTTTTGGTTTATCTCCATTAAAGATAAAAGCTATCTCTAAATCCATATACTTTGGATGTGCCTCTAAGTCTTACAAACACAAGATTGACAATCATTTGTACTCTAATTTACATCAGTAGATTGGAGCCTAACAAATGGTATCAGAGCTCAAGGTTTAACATTGAGCTTCTATGGACCAGGAGCCAACATGAATGTGGGTTTTAATCATTGAATATATTTCATAGGGTGGGTGTGAGAGTCACATCCCATAGTTATTGGAGAGCATGGGGCTAAAGTACAATCAACATTGGGCAGAGTGAGCAGTCAACTCTCTTGGGAAAGGAGAGGAAATTTGTATGGGTAGTAATAGACAGTTTTAGACATTCATTTTTTACATGAACAATAGTAGAGAACATCGGAGAAGAATTTGGTGGTTGGAACAACAAGGCTAGGTGAATTCCGAAGCATGCTAGAGCAATTTTCAAGCGTTTTTTCAGTTAGAAATTGAAGAGTCAGGTTGTCAGGCCTGAAGAGTGAACTCCTAGGTGAGTTGCACTGTATCATCAAGTGTTTGTTATTGTTTTTGCTAGTTTTTTTCTAGCAGTGAGTTCCCTTGAGTGATCAGCTGAGAGATTCCTAGCTACATGTTCTAGAGAGATCCTGATAAATAAATGGGATGCTCGATAGACTGAGAGAAGTAAAGGGGGTACATTCCTTGGGTTGGGAAAGTAAAGAGGAAGAGAGATGGAGGAAATTTGGGAAAGTTTCAGGATAAAATGAAGTACTGTGAGAGGCACCCTTCTTTTGTGGATTTCAAGCCCCAGCTTAGGGGTGACTTTCTATTGAGATTTGGAACAATAGATCTATGGTTGGGTGAAATTTCGTTCCCAAGAAGTTGGTTGCACAAACATTTTATAAAATATAAGTGTTTATCTATTTCACTGGGTTATTTAGGAGTTCATGGTTGTGCATTTACTTTATGAATGGGAATGGATTTATATGTTGTTATAGATGTTTTATTAGTTTCTTGCATTCTTGATTAGAGTGTTGTATATGCATTTAATTATGAGTATCATAAATTAGTTGAATATGTGTATAAATCATCGCTGGTAAGCTACATGATTTGATTAGAAAAATAAAATTTCATTTTTATGTGTATTTTTGCAAGTAATGTTCCCTAGTTAAAATAAAACAATGGAAAATATGGGAGGAAGCATGCCAAGGATTTATGCATCCTTGGACAAAAAGCAAGCAAAGTATCAATCCCACATGATTGAAGTGGAAGGTAAGATTGATAACCAACCCGTAGTAATTTTAATTGATTCTATAGCTACACATAGTTACATAAACTCTAACATTATTGAAATATTTCACTTGCAAATAAATAAGAATAAGAAATCTTGGTTAGTTCATTTAGCCACGATGGCTAAGAGAAAGATCAATGAGTTGGTTAAATATTTCCCAATAGACGTGAATGGACTCAACACAAAGGTAGATGTGAACATTATACCTTTGGGTTCATATGACTATTTAATTGGCATGGATTGGTTGGAAAAACACCATGTTGTACTAGAATGTTACAACAAGACAATAACTTGTCTTGATGAGAAAGGGAAGCAAGGGAAGATTCAAGGAATTTTGAGAGATATAGTCATTAGATAAATTTCATTCATGAAACTGAAAAAAAGAGTTTTAGGAAGGGATCTCAATTTTTTTCAACCCAGATGGAAGAGACAGCTAGTGGTAAAGTTGAAAGTCTTGAAGACTATCAGGTCTTAAAATATTTTGAATATTTTTTTAAGGAGATCCCAGGATTGCCACTAAAGAGAGACATTAATTTATCTATTGATTTGGTGCAAGGAGTTTCTCCAGTGTCCAAGATACCTTACAGAATGGGCACGCCATAATTGAAAGAGTCGCAGATGCAACAAGAAGGAATTTTGAAGAAGAGGTATATATGCCCAAGTGTGTCACCTTGGGGAGCCCTGGTTCTTTTTTTGAAGAATAAAGGCAGAACCTTAAGGTTGTATATTGATTTGAAACAACAAAATAAGGTCACTATAAAAACCAAATATCCCTTACCAAGGATTGATGATTTATTTGATTAGCTGAAAAGGTGCAAGAATATTTTCCAAGATTGCCTTTCGATCGGGCTATCATCAAGTGAGGATAAAAGAAGAATATATCAACAAAGCAACATTTAGAATGAGGCATGGAAATTATGAATTCATGGTAGTGTCATTTGGACTATCAAATGCCTTGGCTATTTTTATGTGTCTAATGAATGGAGTGTTAAGGGATTTCTTGGACAAGTTTGTAATTGTTTTCTTAGATGATATTATCATCTACTCTAAGTCTAAATAGGAGCATAAGGATCATTTGCGAATGGTGCTAAAGGTTTTGAGGGAGCATAAATTGTATGCCAAGATAAGTAAGTGCATATTTTATCAAAAGAATATCCATTACTTTGGGCATATTATTTCAGCATATGGGATAGCAGTCGATCCCAAGAAGATAGAGGTCATTAGAGGATGGATAGCACCAAGAAATGTCATGGAGGTTAGATCATTTATGGGTCTCATGAGTTATTATCAAAGATTCATAAAAGGGTTTTCAAAAATTTCAATCCCAATCACTTCTTTACAAAATAAGGGAATGAAATTTAAATGGACACCAAAACGTGAAGAGAGTTTCTAGTAGTTGAAAAACATTTTGGAAAGTGTTCCCATATTAAAGATTGTAAATACGGACGAAGACCTTGTAGTGTGAATGGATGCGTGCAAGAAAGGGCTTGGTGGATTTATCATTCAAAAAGATCATGTGGTATGCTACAAGTCTCGAAAATTAAAGGAGCATGAGAGAAATTATGATACTCATGATATAGAGTTGGCAATAATTGTACATACATTAAGAATGTGGAGGAATTACTTCATGTGAAGGAGGTTTGAAAACATTTATTTGGAGAGTTAACGTTAAATGATAGGAAAACTAGATGGATAGAGTTTCTTAGTGAGTATGACTTCGAAATTAAACATATAAAGGGTAAAAAAAATCAAGTGGTTGATCCCCTCAATAGAAGAGCTTTTGAAGTGAATATTTCAGCTATCAGTATGTACATAACATATTTTAAATTATCGAAGCAACAAATTTAGATAATATTTATTTGCAAATAAAAGAAAACTTACAGCAAGAAACTTCACAACAAAAATTCAAAAATTATGAATTAAAATAGGATGGAATCCTCTTGTACAGAGGCAAGCTATATGTGTCAAAATCCACCAAGATGAAAAATATAATGTTAAGAGAAATGCACAATGTGTCATATGTTGGGCACCCAGGATATCTGAAATCCAATACAGTTGTAGGAAGATAATAGTTTTGGTTGGGAATGAAGAAAGAAGTAGCTAACTACATAGCTCAGTGTCTAGAGTGTCAAAAGGTGAGAAAATAGCATAGACATCCGACAGGATTGCTACAACCATTTCCCATTCTAGAGTGGAAGTGGGAAGTGGTTACCGTAGATTTTATTATAAATTTCCCAGAATAGTGAAGCAACATGATTCCATCATGGTGGTGGTGGACAAATTGACTAAGGCAATGCATTTTATTCCTGTGAAAACAACACACAAGGTAGCAAACATTACAGAGATTTACATGAAGGAAGTTCTCAAGCTACATGGAGTTCCTAAGGCAATAGTTTCAAATAGAGATTCCAAATTTACATCCAAATTTTAGCAAGGTTTTTTCAAAGGATTTGGGACAAATTTGAAACTTAGTAATACGTATCACCCAAAGTTAGATGAGAAAATAGAGAGGACCAATAGGATAATTGAATACATGCTGAGAATGTATGTGATTGATTGATCATCAAAATGGGAAGATTGTATCCACTTAGTGGAATTTGCTTATAATAATGGGTATTAGGCCTCATTAAAAGTGAGCCCATTTGAAGCCGTGTATGACATAAAGTGTAACACACTAGTGAGTTGGGATAACTCAGTAGACAGAGAAGTCATTGGGCCACATTTGTTAAGGGAAATGGAAGAGAAAATGACAAATATCAAGAAGAATTCAAAGGCTACCCAAGACAAGCAGAAGATTTATGTAGACAAGAACATATTTTTTAGAGATTTTAAAGTGGGGGAACATGTTTTCCTAAAGGTTAAAGAAAAAAGAAGTTCAATAAGATTGGATTGTTTCCAAAAGTTGGAAGCAAGATATTTTGGGCCTTTTGAAATATTAGAAAAGATGGGGCCATTTTCATACATGTTAGCATTGCTTTCATCCATGAGACTGCATAATGTATTTCATGTGTCAATATTGAATAAATATGTTCCTGACGTTAAACAAATAATTCATTAGAGTGTGATCTAGGTGGAGAAAGAAGGAGATTTGTGAGTGGAACCAGTACGCATCCTGGACCAAAAATTCAAAATGTTGAGGAACAAATCGATAGGGTTGTAAAGGTTCAATGGACCTGCTATGGTCCTGAAAATGCTACATGGGATTATGAAGAAAAATGTGGGAAGAATATTGATAATGTTTTGCTAATTTTGAAGAAAATAGAAGCTGAAAAAACAAGAATCCATTTTAGGGATACAATTATGGTAACTAGCTACCCAAATTGGAGTCTTGTTTTTTTAGCTTCTATTTTCTTAAAAATTAGCAAAACTTTGTGAGTATTCTTCCCGCATGTTTTCGTCATGCTCCCATGTAGCATATTCAAGACAATAGTAGGTCCATTGAACCTTTACCATCCCTATTGCTTTTTTCCTCGACACTTTGACTTTCCGGTCTAGGATATGTACTAGTTCCACCCGGAAATCCCCTTTGTGCTCCACCTGGATCACACTCCAATCAATTATGTGGTTAGGGTCAGGAACATATTTCTTTAACAATGACACATGAAATACATTATGCACTTTCATGGATGTAGGCAATGCTTGATGGTTGATCCATCACATGCATTCTGAGCATATCTTCAATTATTCTATTGGTCATCTCTATTTGCACATATAACTCTAGGTGATATGTTGTACCAAGATTCATATTTTTCCCAAATCCTTTGAACAAACCTTGCCAAAATTTGGATGTAAACTTGGAATCTCTATCTGAAACTATTGTCTTAGGCACTCCATGTAGCTTGAAATCTTCCTTCATGTAAATATCTGAAATTTGTTGCCTTATGTGTTGTTTTCACAGGGATAAAATGCATTGTCTTAGTCAATTTTCCCACCACCACTATGATGGAATCATGTTGCTTCATTGTTATGGGAAGATTTGTAATAAAATTTACAATAACCACTTTCCACTTCCATTATGAAATGGATAATGGTTTTAGCAATCCCTCTAGATGTCTATTTGACCTTTTGGAACTCTAGACACTGTTCTATGTAGTTAGATACTTATTTATTCATTCCTAGCCAAAAATATTAGCTCTGTACATATGTAATGGATTTTTGCAGAATTAGAGGTTTAGAGAAGCATTTTGGTTTCTATATCAAAACCATAGTAATGGAAGATGCCCAAGGGTCCTACGTTCATGAAGAGGAATTCAGGGGTCTACATGTCAACATGTGGAAAGATGAGACTAAGTCCAATGGAGGAAGAGATAGGCAATATCATGTGACTATGAGAAGCCTGCATAGAGAAGTAAAAACTTATAGGGATGATAATGATAATATTATGAAGGCTCAAGAAGAGATACTTTAGATCTTGAACATGTTGCAGAAGTAAGCCAGTAAGGACTCTAGCACAAATCCCAAAGCTAGTACTAGACAAGTGACAACATCCAATTCCCATAGCGAAAGAGATGGAAATGGAAACAATAGGAAGTCAAGGAGTAGGAGTAGGCACCATCATTCCCTAGAGAAATCCACTAGGAGGGTTCATGCTAGTGCAAGACCAGGGAGTAGCCCAAGTGTGTCCCTTGTTAGGAGGTAGAGGAGAAGGCTTGAAGGAGACATCTACCAAGGTGAACTTAGGAATATCAATCTACAAACTTTAAATGGAGAGCATAGGAATGGAGAACATGTTTATGCATTTCTTTTAGAAATGAATAATTATTTCCAACTACATGATTACCCTTCCAAGGTAGAAACAAGAATTTCAACCTACCACTTGCAAGGAAAGGTAGCCATGTGGTGGGACCAACTTAAGAAAGCCAAGCACCTTGATGAGAAGAGCGTCTCATGGAGGTAGTTCAAAGGATATTTCCAAGATAAATATATGTCTGAGAATTACTATGAAAAGAATATGAAATAGTTCTTTGAACTCAAGTTGGGTAACATGACAATGGATGCATATGAGAAGAGGTTTTTTGAATTATTGAAGTATGTGGAGTTTATAAAGGATGAAAAGTTCAAAGTACAAAGGTTTCTTAGTGGGTTACCCTCCTTCTATAGTGATAATATATAGTATGATAACCCCAAAGCTTTGGACGAGACCATAAGGAGAGAAAGGCCTATCTATGATCAGAGAAGAGGGAGGCCAACCTTTCAAAAGACTTGGAATGAGAAGATGAAATGAAAGAGGGAGAAAAGACACAAAAATTTTAAACCATCCTTTTTTATGAATAAATCTCCAACAAACTAGCAAGGAAATTCAACTCAAAATGAACACAAGACATCAGAGCATTTTGGAAAAATTCCAAGGCAATATCCTATACAATGTTGAGGATATGAGGGGAATCACTTGTATAAGGATTTCCCTCACAAAGGAGAAATAAATGAGGAATGTCCACAACATCCAAGAGGATTAAATAGTGGAAGATATGAGAGGAAGCATGCCAAGGATTTATGCAGCCTTGGACAACAAGAAAGTAGAGTATTGATCCTCCATGATTGAAGTGGAAGGTAAGATTGATAACCAGCCTATAACAATTTTAATTGATTCTAGAGTTAACCATAGTTACATAAACTCTAACATTATTTAAATATTTCACTTGCAAAGGAGTAATCATAAGAAATATTAGTTAGTTAAATTAGCCACGGGAGCCAAGAGAAAGATCAATGAGTTGATTAAGATTTCCCAATAGACATGAATGGACTCAACACAAAGGTAGATGTGAAAAGTATACCTTTGGGTTCATATGATTGTCTAATTGGCATGGATTGGTTGGAAAAACACCATGTTCTGCTGGACTATTACAACAAGACAATAACTTGTCTTAATGAGAAAGGGAAGCAAGGAAATATTCAAGTTATTCCAAGGGTTGTAGTTGTTAGAGAAATTTTAGCTATGTAGCTAAAAAGGAGTTTTAGGAAGGGATGTCAATTTTTTACAACCCAGATGGAAGAAAGAGCTAGTGATAAAGTGGAAAGTCTTGAAGACCATCCAGTATTAAAATATTTTGAAGATGTTTTTAAGGATAGCCCAGGATTTCCACCAAAGAGAGATATTGATTTCTATATTGATTTGGTGTCAAGTGTTTCCCCAGTGTCCAAGACACCTTATAGAATGTGCACCTTAGAATTGAAAGAGTTTTAGATGCAGCTATAAGAACTTTTGAAGAAGGGGTATATATGCCCAAGTGTGTCACCTTGGGGATCGCCATTTCTTTTTGTGAAAAGGAAATATGAAACCTTAAGACCATTTATTGATTTCAAACAGTTGAATAAGGTCACTATAAAGAACAAATATCCCTTACCAAGGATTCATGATTTATTTGATTGGTTGAAAGAAACAAGAATCTTTTCCAATATTGCCTTGAGATCAGGTTATCATCAAGTGAGGATAAAAGAAGAAGATATAAAAAAAAAACCTTTAGAATGAGGTATGGGAATTATGAATTCATGTTAGTGCCACTTGGACTGTCAAATTTCTAAGTTGTTTTTATGTGTTGAATGAATGGTGTGTTCAAGGAGTACCTGGACAATTTTGTAATTGTTTTCTTAGATGATATTCTCATTTACTCTAATTCTAAAGAGAAGCATGAGGAGCATATGATAATGGTGCTAAATGTTTTTAGGGAGCATAAATTGTAAGCCAAGCTAAGTAAGTGCATATTTTATCAAAAGAAGATCCATTACTTGGAGCATACTATTTCAGGAAATGGGATAGCAGACGATCTCGAGAAGATAGAGGCCATTAGAGGATCGCTAGCACCAAGAAATGTCACAAACGTCATATCATTTATAGGTCTCTTGGTTTATTACTGAAAATTCATAAAATGGTTTTCAAAAATTGGAATCCTAATCACTTGTTTACAAAATAAGGGAGTGAAATTTGAATGGACACCAAAATGTGAAGAGAGTTTCCAGTAGTTGAAATGTTGGATTACTAAGAGAGAGGGTGAATCAATAATAGATACTTTTAATCCCTTTTAACCATAGTATATAAGTGTTGTTTGTATTTATGATCAATTTACCAATATCATTCAATCATGTGCAGAATAAATAAACCATGAACAATGAGCAATAACACACATACACAATACACCAGTATTTTACAAGGAAACCTAGGAGAAAACCACTGAAATATTTTTCTTATATGTCTTTAATAATTACATTCATTGGAAGCACCAACTTCCTTTGTTTTACAACTTCAATTGGAAGGAGGCTTCGGCCCCCTATTTTCAGGCTACAACCTGAGGGAATCTCCAACTCCCCAATTCTTTGGCTATGACCAAAAGGAGGCTACAACCCCCTATGTTCTACGGCTACAAACAGAAGGTGGATATGACCAGAAGGTGTCTACAACCACCTATCCTTGCCCCATCCTATCGCCCTGAAGTTAAATTCCAAATAGATGATGAGACCACTACCACACTATCATTGTGATATATACCATTGTAAACATGTACCAATATGTACCAATATCCTATGATCAACCTGTACCTATAACCTGCCTGTACCAACAAAAACTAATAGGTATGCAACATGTTTGTGTTGCAGATCGTGTATGTACACGCCCTGTCTATACTGCATCATTTGTATGTATGCAACCTTTTTATACTGTAGCCTATGTACACCTTCTGAGAACTAGGGTTTTCACCTTTTTGAACTCTGACCCTTTGTTGCCTCTGTCACATCAACATGCAACCTGCCACTATGTCTAATCTATAGTTATTCCCTATGCACACATCTTCATATATATCCTTTAACCAAATGCATCTATGTCTCTCTAGTCATGTGTCATACATGTGTATACAATCATGATCAAGTTTGATAACCCTCACATGGACTAGACATAAAAAACTCACTGATATGCAGACTCACACAACACAATTAAAATCACAACCAAAATCCCTCATCCATGTACCAAGAAATACTAGTTATGTCTTAATACTTGAACCAACAAGATGTACCAATGAATAATACCAACATACCAGTGTTGTATTTATATATATCTAACATCATTTCTAGGGAAAAACCTCAAACTCCCATAACCATATCTCATGGAGACAACAAAATCCAACTACACATAAGAATATGGCATACCTTTTGAATTTGTGGATAGATATGTTGTACTTGATCACTATAGACCTTCCTTGGAGCTTTCTTTCAAACTATGATAATCTGGTACCTTTATCAACTCAAGCTTTCATGGATTTTCACAAATGTATGTGCCATATTATATTTCCAGCCCATGTATGTATGCACCCTTCTTCATTGCATCTAGCATACACCACAAAAACTAGAGGTTTTTCAGTATTTCTACAATTCTAAAACTTTCATCATCAACCCTTCCTTCTACCTCAAACTTGTGTAACTTCAGATGTGTCAATGAGTACCTGTAATAAAATTTACACAATAATAGATATTCAATGTGCTCAATAGGTCCAAATAGGAGATCCTTTCTCTCTTATTTATACTCTCCAAGTAGCTTCCTCTAGGGGTTACCTTCTAACCAACTTAACCCAACTTCCTTCTTTTATGGCTAACCCACTTCTAACCACTTGTCCATTTATAACCACTTTATCCACAAATAGTAACTTCTTCACTTCTATTTGCAACTAATTTAATTTTAATTATTTTCTTAATGCAACCACTTAACCCAATATTAACTCCTACTTTCACCCACTTGACTAGTCAACTTCTTCTAAGGGTTTCTAGAATAATTTGACTTCTTTGACCTTCTAGGGGCTTCTAGTAAACTCATGAGGGTTCTCCAACTTCACAAGGCCATAACTCTCTAACCGTGAGGATTTATGTGACATTACACATATCACCAGAAATGGCACGACATGTACTAACCATCTAGAATAGTCTTACTTGCATATTCACTAATCTTCATGCCTTTATACCTAAAAAAAACTTGGGTCCCTTAGCCATATTGTTGGGGCTACCGAACTTTTCTATCTAACTTGCTTCAAAGGTGAACATCAATGACAACCAACCCAATTAATCAACATGAAAAATATTTTGACAAGTGCCCCCATATTAAAGATTGCATATCTGAATGAATACCTTGTAGTGTGCATAGATGCATGCAAGGAAGGGCTCGGTAGAGTTCCTAGTCAAAAATATCATGTAGTATGTTATGAGTCCTGAAAATTAAAGGAGCATGAGAGAAATTATGATACTCATGCTCTAGAGTTAGCAACAATTGTACATGCATTGAAAATGTGGAGGAATTACCTCATGGGGAAAAGGTTTGAGCTAATAATAGACCAATGTAGTCTGAAACATTTATTTGTATAACCAACATTAAATGTTAGGAAAAATAAATGGTTGGATTTTCTTAGTGAGTATGAATTTGAAATTAAACATATAAAGGGTAAAGAAAATAAAGTGGTTAATTCCCTCAATACAAGAGCTCATGAAGTGCATATTTCATCCATCAGCATGTACATAATAGATTTTAAAGATAAAATTCTTGAAGCAGCAAATTCATATCAACTTTATTTTCAAATAAAAGAAAAATGACAGCAAGATAATTCACAACAAAAATTTAAAAATTATGAATTAAAAGAGGATGGAATCCTGTTGTATAGAGGCAAGGTGTATGTGACAAATTCCATGAACCTGAAAAAAATAGTGTTGAAAAAAATGCATAATGTGTCATATGTTGAGCACCCAGGATATCAGAAAGCCATTACAGTTGTACGAAGCCAATATTTTTTGTCGAGAATGAAGAAAGAAGTAGCTAACTACATAGCTCGAGGTCTAGAGTTAAAAAATGTGAAAACAGAGCACACACATCGAACAAGATTGCTACTGTCATTTATCATTTCTAAATAGAAGTGGGAAGTGGTTATCTTTGATTTTATTACAAATATTCCTAGAACAATGAAGCAGCATGATTCCATCATGGTGGTGGTGGAAAAATTGACTAAGGAAACACATTTTATTCCTGTGAAAACAACACACAAGGCAACAAACATTCCATATATTTACATGAAAGAAGTTGTTAGACTACATGGAGTGCTCAAGAAAATAGTTTCAGATAGAGATTCCAAGTTTACATCCAAATGTTGGCAAGGTTTTTTCAAAGGATTTGGGACAAATCTGAATCTTAATACAACATATCACCTAGAGTCATATGGGAAAACAAAGAGTACTAATAGGATAATTGAAGACATGTTCATAATGTATGTGATGGATTAGCCATCAAAATGGAAAGACTATATCCACTTAGTGGAGTTTGCTTATAATAATGGTATCAAGCCTCGTTAAAAATGAGTCCATTTGAATCATTGTATGGAAAGAAGTGTAATAGACCAATGAGTTGGGATAACCCAACATATAGAGCCATCATTAGGTCAAATTTGTTAAAGGAAATGGAAGAGAAGATGGAAAAGATAAAGCATAATTTATAGGAATCCCAAGACATGAAGAAGATTTATGCAAACAAGAACATATGTTTTAGAGATTTTAAAGTAGGGGAACATGTTTTCCTAAAGGTTAAAGAAAAAATAAGTTTGATAAGATTAGGTTGTTGCCTGAAGTTGGTAGTAAGATATTGTGGGCCTTTCAAAATATAAAAAAAGATAGGGTTACTTGTATATATGCTAGCATTTCTTGCATCCATGAGAGTGCATAATGTATTTCATGTGTCATTATTGAAGAAATATGTGTCTGACCCTAACCACATAATTGATTGGTGTGTGATCCAGGTGGACCACAAAGGGGATTTTCGGGTGGAACCAGTACACATCCTAGACTAAAAATTCAAAGTGCTCAGGAACAAATCCATAGGGTCGCTAAAGGTTCAATGGACCTCCTACGGTCCTGAAGTTGATACATGGGAGCATGAAGAAAACATGCAAGAATAATACCCATAATTTTTTTCTAATTTTGAAGAAAATAGAAGCTGAAAACACAAGACTCCATTTTGGGCAACTAGTTACCAAAACCATATCCCTGAAATTCTTGGTCGCTTATGTTGATAGCCCTGATAAAATAATGGTGTAGCCGGATGGATTGAAGGAACTGAAGGGGGCACATTCCTTGGTTTAGGAGGTGAAGAAGAATGAGAGATTATGGTTGGGACTGTTGTTGGAGGGTAACAATTGTAGGAAAAAAAATTATTTTCCAAGTATTGTGATGTAAATTTATATGTGTATTTCAGCATGGTGTGGTGCATCGAGGATGATGTCCAATCATAGGAGAGGGGGAATGTAACATCCCCATTATAATCCTCAGTTTAATCAATGCATAATGTATATATAAATGTGGATGTGACTAATCAATGTAAATGTGAAATGTGTTTTCTGAATTGTAAATAAATATAATGTAATACCAAATGCTAGGATAAGGATAGAGATGGGGAATGAATAATCCATAATAGAAGGGGAATTCCTAGAGAGATTCCAAGAGGGTTCCAAAGGGGAAATCATTGGATATTAATCCAAACACACATTTTTGAATTTTATTATCATTTGGGGAAAACTTCTATTTTCTAGTTGAGTGTATGAGAGCCCAATCATTGAATATCTATCATAGGGTGGGTGTGAGAGTCACATCCCATATTTATTGGATATCATGGGGTTGAAGTACAATCAACATTGGACAGAGTGAGCAGTCAACTCTCTTGAGAAAGGAGAGGAAATTCATATGGGTAGTAACAGGTATTTTTTACATGAACAACAATAGAGAGTAGGGGAGAAGAGTTGAGGGGTTATGTAACGTTCCTTGGCTTAACCAGGGAACAATACTTGTGGAAATACACATAAAAATGAAATTATATTTTTCTAATCGAATCATGTAGCTTACTATCTATGATTTAAACACATATTCAACTTATTTCTAACACCCATAATTAAATGCATATACAACACTCTAAAAAGGCATCGAAGCAACTGATAAAAAATCTATAACAACATATAAATTCATTCTCATTCACAGTGTAAATATTGCACATCCATGAACTCATAAATAACTCATCAAAATAGATAAACACTTATCTTTTATAAAACATGTGTGCTACCAACTGATTGGTAAGGACATTCCACCTAACCATAGACATGTTGTTCCAAATCTCAACATCAAGTCACCCCTTATATGGGGCTAGGAATCCACACAAGAAGGGTGCCTCTCACAGTCCTTCACAGTTGAATATCACACAACCCACTGGTTTTCTCCTACATCTATCCCAAATTTCCTCCATCTCTCTTCCTCTTGACCTTCCCAACCCAAGGAATGTAGCCCTTCACTACTCTCAGCCCTTCGAGTGTCCCATTCATTTATCAGGGTCTCTCTGGCATAGGTATCTAGGAATATCTCAACTAGGAACTCAATAGAACTCACTACTAGGAAAACCACCATCAAAAACAACAACAAACACTTTTTAATACAGTGCAACTCACCCAGGAGTTCACTCTTCAAGATTGACAACTTGGCTCTTCAATTTCCAGCTCCAAAAATACTCCAAAATCACTCCAACATGCTCCAGAATTATCCAAGCTTTGTTATTCCATCCCCCAATATCTTCTCCCATGTTCTCTATTGTTGTTCATGTAAAAACCAAATGTCTAAAACTACTTGTTACTACCTATACAAATTTTCCTCTCCTTTCCCAAGAGAGTTGACTACCGACTCTGCCCAATGTTGATTGTAATTCAACCTATTGATATCTAATTACTATGGGATGTGAATCTCACACCCACCCTATGATAGATATTCAATGAATGGGCTCTCATACACTCAACCAAAAAATAGAATATTTCCGCAAATGATAATAAAATTCAAAATTTTGGGTTTGAATTAACACCCATAAATTATTTCCCCTTT
>JASDQU010586761.1:14961-26823 GCA_032191745.1 Picea mariana | reverse complement strand
ATAGAGAAATAAATGTCTCTATTTGGTGTAAATCCTGAAGTCTCCTCAAAAAAATATTCAAAATATTTCAAGACTGGATGGTCTTCAAGATTTGTCACTTTATCACTAGGTACCTCTTTCATGTGGGATGCAAAAATATGACATCCCTTCCTGAAACTCTTTTTCAGCTACATAGCTGGAATTTCTCTAAAAGATACATCTCTCATAATGCCTTGAATATTTCCTTGCTTCCCTTTCTCACCAAGACAACTTATTGTCTTGTTGTAACATTATAAGACAACATGGTTTTTTTCCAACCAATCCATGCCAATTAGACAGTCATATGAACCCAATGGAATAATTATCACATATACCTTCGTGTTAATTCCATTCATGTCTATTGGGAAATCTTTAACCAACTCATTGGTGTTTCTCTTAGCCCCTGTGGCTAGATAAACTACCCAATATTTCTTAGGATTACTCCTTTGCGAGTGAATTTTTTTAATAATGTTAGAGTTTATGTAGCTATGGCTAGCTCTAGAATCAATCAAAACTGCTATGGGGTGGTTATCAATCTTACCTTCCACTTCAATCATGGGGTATTTATACTCTATTGGTTTGTTATCCAAGGCTGCATAAATCCTTTGTATGCCTCCTCCCATATCTTCCACTATTTTAGCCTCCTGGATGTTGTGTACAGTCCTCATTCTTTCTTCTTTGTGAGGGAATTCCTTATACAAGTGATTCCCATCACATACCCAATATTGTACAGGTTGTTTCCTTGGCTTTTTCCCAAAAGAATATGTTGTCTTGTGTTCATTTCAGGTTGGCTAGCCTTGTTGATTTTCTTGAGAGTTATTCTTGAAAAAGGGTGGCTTAAAACCTTTCTTCCTTTGTTCCCTCTTTCCTTCCATCTTGTCACTTCAAGTCTTTTGAAATACTGGCCTCCCTCTGCTCTACTCATAGATATGCCTTTCTCTCCTTATGGTCTCCTCCAAAGTCTTAGGGTTGTCATATTGTATCTTGTCACTACAGAAAGAAGGTAACCCATTAAGAAACCTTTGGATTTTGAACTTCTCATATTTTATGAACTCCACATACTTCAGCAACTCAAAGAACCCTTTCTCATACTCATCCATGGTCATTCTTCCCAACTTGATTTCAAAGAACTCTTTCATCTTCCTCTCATAGCAATGCTCAGACAATTTTTTCTCTTAGAAATATCCTTTGAACTACCTCCATGATACCCTCTTCTCATAAAGATGTTTGGATTGATTGAGATCATCCCACCACATGGTTGTCTTTCATGGTAGTTTGAAATTATTTTTTCTACCCTGGAGGGGTAATCATGCAACTGGAAATGTTTCTTCATTTCCAACAGCCAAGCCTCGACCTCTTCTCCCTTCCTATGTTCACCATTTAAAGTTGGTGGCTTGATCTTCCAAGTTCACCTTGCAATATGTATCACTCATGCCTTCTCCTCTTCCTCCTGATAGGGGACACACTTGGGCTACTCCTTGGACCAGAACTAGCATGATCTCTCTTAGTGGATTTCTCTAGGAAATCATGGCCCTTTCTCATACTCCTTGACTACCTATCATTCTCATACCCATCCCTTCTGCTATGGGATTTGGATGTTGTCACTTGGATAGCACTAGCTTCGGGATTTGTGCAGCAGTCCTTCTTGCCTTTCTTTTTCAACATGTTCAATCTCAGAAGTATCTCTTCCTGAGACTTCATGATCCTTTCATTATCATCCCTATAACTCTGCACTTCTCTATGCAGGCTTCTCATAGTTACAAGCTCTTTCCTATCCCTTCTTCCATTTGACTCATATCAACATTTCCTATGTTGACATGCAGACCTATGAATTCCTCTTCATGACTATAGGAACCTTGGTCATATTCCATTTTTGTGGCTCTCGTATAGAAACCAAACTACTTCTTTGAACCTCTAATTCTATAGAAAATGTGCATGCAAACAATTTCTATTAGATGAAAATAAATACATACACAATTTGGAAAAGAAATCATAAAGCTTTCTACCCTTTAGTGCCACCAATCATCTTCTTTTGAATTGGATGTAAACATTTCTGCTCAAAATAATTTTTTGGGTTAATAGATGGATTCTCCTTCTCAAGACCTTCCCATCAACTATTTATTTTCCCAATTCCGAGTTTCGAGAAGAAAGTTATGGTCTTCAGAAGTTTTGACCATTTTCCCTTTTATATCCATGAATGTTATATGTGTTCTATTTCTCTCCCAACACATTTTTGGATACCTAGAACTCAAATATGGATCCATGGATGACTTCTAAAATCCATTAGTTTTCCATAGACTACTCCTGGGTGCCAAAATGACTCATGAGCTAGGATTTATTCCCTCTACAAGAAATCTGGTACTAAATTGTACCCTTGATTTTTTTGGATGTAACTCCATAAAAGCTCTGTTTGGCGAACAATTTATTTTGTTGGAAATCTCTCTCCAAGATCTATAATTTTAGAAGAAGAAACTATGTTTCCTAGGAGGACACACAATTTTGTACAATTTTTTTTTTCTAAAAACGTTGTTTAGGCCCTCAAAAATACCCTACAATATAAAGACCTTCAAAATATGGGATTTTTCATGGAAAATTCAATAATTTACTATTGTAACAGTCTTTAGATCCAAACCGTTGCTATAAAAATCAATATCAATCTCAATCATTTATCTTCCTATACTTTCCAGGCTATAGATAGAACTCCATAGGCTTGTCAGAAGCTCTTTCTCGTACTCTTCCCATTGGAAGTCCAAATTGTTGGGTACACGGATATGTCTGAAATCCTCATTCTGGAACACTATATGACTCTTCTCGTCGAAAACCCTTTGTCAGAAACATAACTCTCCATGTTCCTCAATCCTTATGAAATAAGACCTCTGATATTCTATCAACCCCTCTATGTCAAACTGGTCCAACGAAAACCTTTCAAAATGAACCCCCCCACAACCTCCTTCCAAAGACTTGCACTCAGCCGCTACATGGCACTGGTATATTCACCCACCCTTGATGACATGTCCTATGACATGGCACACTGACATGATGGATTACATGATATTCTCCTATGCCCTTGTTCCTTTCAAGATAACATGCTCATCCGATAGATCGATCATACATCATTCCAATCAATGAACATGATCATATCAAGCCCCAAAACTACACATTGCTTACCTTGTTCAAACTGACTTCGTCGAACACCAAAACCTTCCCAATCTTCTGAACAAGCTCTCCCAAAAACGATTTTCTAAAAGAACATATCCACGATATCTAATGACTAAGAATGGCCCTGATTGATCTAGTTCTTTCAGCTTCTCACTTCAGACTCAACCTCATGCCCGACTCCAAGTCCTTCTAAAACCTTCTTTGTGAAGGCCTTTCGAAAATTTCTTTCTTCAACCTCCTACGACTAAATCTCGATCATTGATTCTACGGGTCAAATCAATCTGGATCATTGATTACTAAACTTCATGACTACCTGAAAAATTACATGATTTCAACCCTCTACGCCAAAATTGAGTCTACAAAATGCAACTTTACTCCATGAATTACCTTCTTCGACTTATTTGAAGACCTGAAACTCAAAAATCTGCTCATAATTTGGGGATTTCACTTCCATTCACCATTTTGCCCCCAAATTCGTCACACGGCGAAATATGAAACCACTAATCTACTCAACTCATGTTGTTTCTTGGCCCATATAATCTCAATTTTGAACCTAGAGCTCTGATACCATTCTATAAGGTCCCCAAACTTAACCAAGGAACATTACTATGTGGAAACACACACAAAAACGAATATTTATTTTGCTAATCAAATCTTGTAGCCTACCAACTATGATTGTAAATTTATATTCGACTAATTTATGATACCCATAATTAAATACATCTAGAACACTCTAAATGACCATGAATGCAATTGATAAAACATTTATAACAACATATAAAACCATTCTCATTCATAGAGTAAATGCACAACCGTGAACTCATAAATAACTTAACAAAATAGATAAACACTTATCTTTTATAAAATGTTTTTGAAACTAACTACTCAGGAAGGACGTTTCACCCAACCATAGACCTGCTATTCCAAATATCAATAGAAAATCACCCCCGAGCTAGGGCTAGGATTCCAAAAAATAAGGGTTCCTCTCACAGTTCCCTCATAGCTCAGCATCACACAACCCACTAGTTCTCTCCTACAACTRTCTTGAATTCCCTCCATCTCTCTTCCTCTTGACCTGCCCAACCAAAGGATTGCACCCCTTCAATGCTCTTGGTCCATCGAGCATCCACTTTGTTTATCAAGGTCTCTCTAGCACAGGTAGCTAGGAGTATCTCAGCTAGGAACTCAAGGGAACTCAGTACTAGRAAACACTACCAGTAAAAAAAACAACAACAAATACTTGTTGATACAGTGCAACTCACCCAGGAGTTCACCCTTCAAKCCTGATAACCTATCTCTTCAATTTTCATCTCCAAAATGCTCCAAAAACTCTCCAGTGTGCTCTAGAATTCACCCAGCCTTGTTGTTCCATCTCCCAAGCTCTTTTCCCATGTTCTCTACCATCGTTCCTAAAAAACCCAAATGTCTTAAATTGTTTGTTACTACCCATACGAATTTCCTCTCTTTCCCCAAGACAATTTACTTCTCACTCTACCCAATGTTGATTGTACTTCATCCCCATGCTCTCCAATAACTATGGGATGTGACTCTCACACCCACCCTATGATAGATATTCAATGATTGGGCTCTCATACACTCAACCATAAAATATAAGCTTTCCCCATATGATAATAAAAATCAGAAATGTGGGTTTGAATTAATACCCATAAATTATTTCCCCTTGGACACCTCTAGGACACTCTCTAGGAATTTCCCCTCTCTTATGGATTAATTATCCCCCATATTTTTCCATATCCCAATAGCTAGTATTACATTATATTTATTTAGAATTCAGAAAATACATTTTCCATTTACATTGCTTGGTCATAGCCACATTTATATCTAAATTATGCATTAATTAAACTAGGGATTATAATGGGGATGTTACACATGTTTAGCCCCTCCATGACTTTGTGTTGAAGCCTCATAAATTCTTTTCATTATTATTCTAGCTAATACCTCATGGGGATCCCAAATTTATGTGTTAATTTATAATACAACATTGTATTCTGGCACTTGCACTTTTGAGCCTAATGTTGGCTTCATCGTGTTGTTGTATAGCCTATTTCTTATACATTCTCTTCATTTTCAATCCTTTTTCATTTATATCCTTTGTGACTTGACACCTATATTTCTGGAGGAAACTTTCCCCCGAGTGTCCATATCGTACATGCTTTCCTTGCATTTAGCATAGGTATGTTCCCTATGCTTGGAACTAGTTTTCTTGTCCGAGACACTTGTTTATTCGACTTTATTATAACATTATTATACACTTTTTCAACATTTAATAATATTAAAAAGACAAAACAATCAAATATAAAAAAACAGGATGGGAATGAGTCAGTTCTCATTTATTTCTAGCAGCAGTCATGTTTTTCTTGAACAGAGCACTAAGTTTTGAGTCTTCATCTCAGGAGGTTGGGTTTTGTGTGGCATTAGGTAGTTGAGCCATGATATTTTAGTATTTACTCCTTTGATTGGTTATCCTTCCAGTCACTATGGAGAGTCTGTTGATGCCTTTTATGTCACAAAATTATGTCATTGTTCATTCTTAAGTCTATGCTACCCAAGTCGCTTTTTGTGTCATACTTTTTCAAGGGAAATTTCAGCCTATGTCG
This sequence comes from Picea mariana, assembly GCA_032191745.1. Classification (NCBI taxonomy): domain Eukaryota; kingdom Viridiplantae; phylum Streptophyta; class Pinopsida; order Pinales; family Pinaceae; genus Picea; species Picea mariana. The sequence goes on along the minus strand of JASDQU010586761.1, from coordinate 21,028 downwards.
GCCACTCCTTAGAATTATTGAATTTTCATGTCATCCTTCCTATATGTCAAGTACATTTTAGAATCAACAAGCATCCTTGTATTCTACTTATACCTGTATGGAAGGTCCCCATTGACTTCTTCCTGGAGGGTCAACTCTTATCGATTACAACACATTGATATGAGAGTTTGATCTAGAGTAGCACCCTGGGCCTATTTATATAATTGATAGGTTAAATTTATTTTAGAACATGACAATCTATCATTGGTTGTTGACTAAGAGGTTTTCTCTTGTGTTCAACATCAAGAAATTGTTCACACTTTTGGATTTGTGCAGTACCTTGGGTTCCATTTTCATAATTGGTGTAATTCCTCACTTTTGTTAGTGGTTTTGATTGTTGTCCATAGTTCAGAGGGTCTCTTTCATGTGTCATTCCATATAGCGCATACGAGAGACGTACCAAGTTGTGTGTCCATTCGATTTTTTCTTCCAAGTACTTCCAAATCTTTGGCCTATTGTTGTTCTTCATGTTGGATGATGGGGGATGCCTTAATGCCCTCCTTCCAGGGGATATCTCCCCTTCAAATTTGACTCATTTTCTATTGGATCATGATTTAGAGTCTCTATTAGTACCTTGGGGATTGCAGTCATCAGTGGTTGGTTCCCTTGCTATTAAAGTGGGAATACATCAATGTCACATGATTGATATATTCTACAATTGTTCAACTTCAGCTCATTTATTCGCACTTGCTATAATGTGTTAGGCAGCTTGACCCTCATTATCATTATTAGTGGGTTGTCTCACATTTTTTAACTGTATACATTAATGACTAGTAATCAAATGATGTCTCACTATGTTCGACTTCAACACATCTATTTGCATAGTGTAGAATCGTACCATTGACGGTTTGATTTGAAGTCATTAGGTCTATAGTAGCATCACCTCTTTTATGATGCTTCCCAGTTTGCATTGGATAGTACCACTTCTTCTCTATGGCATTGGAACTTGTGGAGGATCAATTTGTACAAATCTTGTTTCCATATATCCTCCTATGATTTTGAAACATAGATCCACTATGTATATTTTTCATGGCTATGATCTCTTTTGACATGGATCCATTGTGTACTCATTTAGTGGCCATGATCACTACTTATATATACATATTTCATCTATCCACAGTGTACTTAATTTGGAGGCCATTCTTTTGTCACTCCTAAGGATGGGTATTCATGCCTTGAGAAGAGACTATTCTTACTTGTTTTATATTTTTTATTTTGTTTCTAGACCAGTCTTCAATGACCTCTACCTAGGACCACTTCACACTTACCCCCTGGATTATATAATTTATTTTGGCCATCAGTTTCTCTTCAAACCTTACACATTAGGGGGAATATGTTATAGCATAATTTTCCACCTCATATGCATTAATTCCCTATTGGCCTAATTCATATACCCTTTTCCTACTTGCAGGTCCTCGATCCCCCTTTATTCCTCCTTAGAAATCATTATATATATATATATTGAAATGTACACGCTCTATTAGTTATGTAAAATGCGTACATGTGCAAATTTCCCTTTGTTATCCTACATAACACTTATTTGGCTAAAATATATTTTTTTTTTCTAAATTTTGAGCATGGTTTACGAGTTCCTCCAGTTTCCAACCCGTATTGCTCGTGGATAAATACTCTAACCACTTGATTGGAGTATAAAAAATAGGCCCAGGGGTAGAGGAGACACAATCATGCCATACTGAACCATTATGTTGTCCATATATTTCCTAGTTTGCAAGTCCCTTATCTCAAGTCTCTTGTTTATCCCCTTCAAATATGGAAACCCATGTTTCCATCCATCCTTGCTCCTCTTATCTTATCAGAGAGAGTTCATTCCTCTTTCTTAAACATGCTTAAGAAAAGGTATTGGAGGTAGAGTTGATCGTCATTGAACCAGAAGAAGGGACTTGGAGTCTAGTTCCATAGCATCGATTACGGGTTGTAAATGCCCTTGATTTTGATGTTTATTAATAAAGAACTCTCTTTCCCAACCTATGTCATGTTTTAGTTTATGATGATTATATTTGGGAAATTTATTAACTGAAATAATGGATTTGTTTTCAATCATATTAATTGAAATGTATTTATATTGTAACAACCTCTTTGCAGTTGTATTCTTCATTGTGTACATGTGTTTGAAGGAACTGTTGAAGCAGAACATTGGAACAAAAGGTTTCAATTGAGGGAACGCCATCAAACATTTGGAACCAAGTTTGTTTCCTACTTTCTCATCAAAACTTAGTTAGTTAGTTATAATATTTCTTGATTGTTCTTATGGGTTTGAGTGTGGTATTTTGGTCAATGATCTATTTGTTGGAGTTACTTCACACACACCTAGGATTTATTTTTCCTAAGGTTATTCCTTGTTTATTAGTCATAATTAGTCATTATCCAGTCTCTTATATTTTAGGGGAGAATATTGCACCTGGAGAATATTCTCTTTCAGTTGACACTTCAGTTTGACTAGTTGAGTTGATTTTAGATGTTGCATTGGTTTTTTCACCATGAAACATTGGGATCATCACCAACTCACTACTCTTTGTTCAGTCAGTTAACTGGAGACTAGTTGACTAGTTAACTCAGCTAGGTGGCAGTTCACTTCCGTAACTGTCTGAGAGACTAAACTAGGTGGTAGTTTACTCTTGTAATTGTTGGTGTGTGTCCAAATCAATCTAGACCACCACTATGGCTCATTATTTACTCAGGTATCCTATATCTATTGTAGATTATTCACTCTTTGAGTGTGGAATACAATTAATGAGAATTCTTCCATTCTTTCTCTCTTGCTTCTTCTTTCTCAATTTCTCTCTGCAAATGTGTGTGGTATTTTCTAGATAGATCTATTCCATGTAGTTTCAACACATTTAGATGGTATCAAAGGTGACAAACTGCTAAGAAAAAGCTACACCAAATCATTTTTTGCAGGTACAAAAGATTGAAGACAACAAAAGATGGATTATTCACCGGAAATACTTCTCACGCTTCATAACTATTTAGAATGGAAGCCAAAGATTCTACTTCTTCTCAGAAGTAGAGGCTTATACCAAATAATCATGGCAATGGAAGTAGATCTTGATTTTGTCAATGAGAAAAATGACTTTCTCAATAGACAAGGTATGGCCATAGGAAGTATCGACATGTTTGTTTCTCTAGAACTTTTCCATCAAGTATATGAAGAATCACAAGGATCAACTCCAAATGAATTATGGACCAGACTGGAGGTTCTATTTGGGAATAAATAATATTATGAATATTCCATGCATGAGGTCGAATAGATAGAACCAGAAGAGAAGCCATCAAAAGATCAAGCCTCTTATTATGAAGAGTCTTCTACAAAAGTATTTGAAAAAATTTGTATTCCATTAATTGAAGATGATTTGTACTCCATTTCATATTTGTTTTCTGAAATTCATGTGGAATATATATGGCATGCATCTCAGGAGTCACATGCAGACACTTTTTCATGCACCTGTTGGTCACTATAATTGCTTAATTAATTTAAACAATCAAGTGCTACATAAATTGTCAACCCAAGGAAGTCTGTTATTTCAAAGGTAACCATGCACTATATATGCTCAATTCCAAAAGCAACCTAGAGCTGTAGTAAATAAAACTTATATCAATCACACTTGCCTTGAATGGACTGAAGTTCTAACTGGAATTACAGAAAAGCAATCTACTTATTGTAGAGCTTAAAGAGATAATTAATCTAAAGAATCCTGGATTACATTAAAATAACAACTGCAACAGGAAAGAACAACTATTCCGTAACCAGAGAATAGGACCCTATTCCCAAGCAGGAACTTCAGTACTTTGTTTCTGATTAACACACTTTCATGAACTCATTAATGCAGTGAAGGCTGACTATTTTACAGAGAACATGAATCCTAATTCCTTCCCTTAAGCAGGAACCTTCAGTACCAGTCTCTGATTAGCACACTCATGAAAATAAATGAAAGTTTACTACTTCTAACAGAGAACAGGACTCCTAATTCCTTCCCTTAAGCAGGAACCTTCAGCACTAGTCTCTGATTAGCACAGTCATGAAAATAAATGAAAGCTGACTACTTCTAACAGAGAACAGGACTCCTAATTCCTTCCCTTAAGCAGGAACCTTCAGCACCAGTCTCTGATTAGCACACTCATGAAAATAAATGAAAGATGACTACTTCTAACAGAGAAAATGACTCCTAATTCCTTCCCTTAAGCAGGAACCTTTAGTACCAGTCTCTGATTACCACACTCATGAAAATAAATGAGAGCTGACTACTTCTAACAGAGAACAGGACTCCTAATTCATTCCCTTAAGAAGGAACCTTTAGTACCAGTCTCTGATTACCACACTTCTTCAAATTCATCACACAAGACCAGCATAAACCATATGAAAACAATGTAACATTCAGTAAGACAGAGTTCAGTAGTGTTTCAGCAAAACAGAAATTAATCAAGGCATAAACAAAAATCACACTAACACACTATAAAACTAACGGGTGAATCTTGTGAAGGAGGTGGGCCCTCCCTTCTCACAAGATTCCCTTGAGACAAAGAGACTAGAGAAGGATGCTCAAAACAGTCTTTTATTCATCTATCATTGTATCATATTACAATCTGAAAATGAAGTATGTCCTTCTCTATGAAACTTTCTTCGTACAAAAACTGGCCATCTCGAATGGTGATTTCCTCTTATTTAAAGAGGAGAATCCCTTCGATACAATTGATCAAAGATTACAGATGTATATCTAAGTCCTATTCTTAGTCAGATCGAATTTCTAAATTGGAATAGGATTTCATAGTCTCCCGCAACAGAATGCTATTACAAGTGTTGAATGAGGTGTTACTATTACGACTGAAGTAACAGTTCTTGCTGTTGTTGCATGTTGTTTCGGCATCGCAAATCATGGGCTGTTTCAGCCACGGGATTTGTGCTCTGACTGTTTCAGCACTTCTCAGGTAACAACGATGGTTGATGCTTGGCTCACAGTGTGGCTGTTGTAGTCAATCTGTGTGAGTTGCTATTGACCACGAACTGTGTAACGACTTCCTTGTGTTTCAGCATCGTTGACCATAGACTGTGTAACAACTTCCTCTGTGTTTCATCATCGTCGACCATAGACTGTGTAACCGCTTTTATGTTTCAGCACCATCGACCATGGACATCGTCAACCATGTGTAATAGCTTCCTCAGCATCGTCGACCATGGACTGTGTAGCAGCTTCTGTGTTTCAGCATCGTCGACCATGGACTATGTAATAGCTTCTGTGTTTCAGCATCGTCGACCATGGACTGTGTAACATCTTTTGTGAATTGTTGTTTCAGCAACAGGCCTCAAATGCTAATCTGCAGTTTGAACTGTTTCAGCACTTGTACATTTCTAATCAATGGTTAAGTACGAGGGTAATGTGAAATTATATGCAAAACAGATTAAACGTATAGTAAAGAGAAGAGACGTTATATACCTTTGGAAAGATAGGATAAAGTGATAATATGAGTTTAAATGTGAGTGATCAAGAGTGTAATGGTGGCAAAAAGTATGGGCAAAAAGGTACATTGTGTGGTCCTAACAACACCATGCATGCATCTCAGGAGACAAAAAGGGAGCCGCACACATCAAACTCAATTCTGATATTTTATGTTAATAATTTGCATAAACAAGTTGGATATTTGAATTCCTCTCGGGAAAATATCCAATTTTAAAAAACAAATCGTCAGAATTGGAGTCCGAAAAGTGAAGTTATGATCATTTTAAAATCAACAAAATTTCAACATTTTTCTAGAAACGACCGCACGGTTTTCAAAATTTCATCCGAAATTTATTTGGATATTTTTCATTACAAGAAGATAAAGTTGATATGTGTGGACATCTCAATGGTTCATATACTTCATCAGATCCATGCAGACATCTACATCTTCAACAAAATCTTCAACGAGCACAAACTTGCACAGTTGTGAGGTCTTCTTGGAGTGAAGGACACGGTTGCTTAGAAACTGCATTTTGTTCTTTCTCTTTTTCTATTTTTTTAATGCATTGTAATTT
>JASDQU010586761.1:0-14091 GCA_032191745.1 Picea mariana | reverse complement strand
ATATTCCACCTGGAGAATATTCTCTTTCAATTGACACTTCAGTTTGACTAGTTGAGTTGAGTTTAGATGTTGCATTGGTTTTGTCACCATGCAACATTGGGATCATCACCAACTCACTACTCTTTGTTCAGTCAGTTAACTGAAGACTAGTTGACTAGTTAACTCAACTAGGTGGTAGTTCACTCTCGTAACTGCCTGAGAGACTAGACTAGGTGGCAGTTTACTCTTGTAACTGTTGGTGTGTGTCCAGATCAATCTAGACCACCACTATGGCTCATTAGTTACTCATGTATCCTATATCTATTGTAAATTATTCACTCTTTGAGTGTGGAATATGGTTAATGAGAATTCTTCCATTCTTTCTCTCTTGCTTCTTCTTTCTCAATTTCTTTCTGCAAATGTGTGTGGTATTTTCTAGCTAGATCTATTATGTGCAGGTTCAACACATTTACACTATTGTGGTTATAACCCAAAACCATAGGATAACTCTCTTCGTCAACAATCAAGGTGGAACTTTTTCACTAGGAAAAATAGAATCCCCGAAAAGGATGATTTTTTCCACTTATTAATTCACTCCTTTATGAATTAATAAGTGGACAAATTCATCATTTTAGGGGATTCTATTTTTCCTAGTGAGGAAAAGTTCCACCTTGATCGACTCATTTTTTGAAATTTCAATGATTTTGGTTGTCATAAAATGGGACAAAACCCCTTGGGGTTAAATTTCCATTGTTAAAGTCCCCATTGATTAGGGGGAACTATAATATTTATAAAATTTTGTATTAGATATATGGAAGAATTTCCAAAAAAAGGGGGTGAGTTTGTCCACTTATTAACTTAATCCTTTTGGGCGAATCTTTTTTTTTTTTCAGTGATGGAAACTTCCACCTTGATCTACTCAACTTTTTGAAATTTTAGTGATCTAGATGGGCCAAAACCCCTTCACTTATTCACTTATTCCAATTACACATGATTATATATTTTTTTATCGAACTTATTATTAATAATCACACATGATCAAAATCTTCACATAGGTTGCTCATTTCATAAGGTAAGGTATTTTATGTGTGGTAAGTTGAGCATTTTATATTGTTAACCAAATACAAGTTTTAAACAAATTCCATAAAATTATTATTTAAATCACTATTTTTTAATTTTAAGGGAATTGGTAAATAGATGAAACTATTTAGTTGAGGATCAATTAAATTATATTATTTTAACCAAAAAATAATAATAAATTAAGGGTATATATTTTATTATAATGATATTTCATACTAGAAAGTGTTTTAATATGTGTGAATGAAGAAAAATTAAAACAAAAGGTTTTTAAAGTAAAAAATAATAATATAACAAAATGAATTTTACACTGTAAAATCTACAATATTAAATATTTCTCTAAAAGTATAAATATTCCACGTGTCTGGCACTTTGATGTTATTTTCTCTTGTAATAATAAAAGTGTAAAAAATAATGCCATTTTCAATTGGTCATGACCAAGCCAAACACCAAATTGGTGTATGAGACCCCCTTGTTTGTGGGACAATGGACCCCCTCCACGCAGCTATTTGATTGCTAAAGTCTATGGAGCTATACATACTCTACCCCCCTCTGGATTTGAACTTGTGACCTCCAAGGAGGAAACACATGTTCTTAACCATTAGGCTCAGTCAAGTTGAATGATTATGATGATGATGATGATGATGATGATTAGTGTCCATTGAAACCAAAATTGGTCTATCAGACCTTAGGAAAGAGATTACCTAGATTTGTTTATAAATTTATTTATGTGCTCGAAAAGCATTAAGAGACGCATTCCAAGATCACCATAGTTTTGATGACTTAGAAGGTTAGGAAGGTTATTATTGTGACAAATATCTTGAAATTAAGATCTAATGTGGGTATACGCGGAGAATTCTAAGAGAAAGTGTTTTTCATATTCAACCTTCTTAAGGTCACAAAGATGACATATTATTTCATCCCATGGTATTTTGAGAATTTTCTAATGCCCAGTTCACTATGTATCTCATGAGAGTTCATTCTTATTTTAGAAATATTAATTTTCTTCTTTATGCTAGTCAAAATAGAGAGATACTTTTGATATTCTAGATTATGGTTGACCACCTCCTTCTATTATATTTATTTTATTTTATCCTCTAATTCTTTGTCGGACCACAAATGATCCTTAAATTTATATGTAACGATATTTTTAATATTATCAATATTATGCAAAATGACTTCTTCCTTTATTCCCCAATGATTTAGTCAAGACTTGGCATCCTTATTCCATCCTTTCTTGAGCCGTTGGTGGTTTTGGATAGAATTTGAAGCAATTTTGGGCATCCTCTTGTCGTCCCTTTTGTTTATCTTTCTCTTGTATATTAAGTACCTAATTATAGCCATGCTCTCAATGGGGGAAAGGATTGCTTCTATGAGGATGATAGGATAGGATGTATTGTCTTCAATATTGAGATTATAGGTTATAATTTTTTTTTGTATCTACTCTATCGTTCTCGAGGATTCTCTAGAGATATCGCATCCCCAAACTTCACATCCATATAAGATAATAGGAGTGATGAGAGTCTCAAAGGAGAGTTTTTTCTTATCCCATAGCCAAAGGTCCGCTAATTTACAAATGTTTTCAAGTCCATAATAATATTTCCACCCTCCATTTATCCTTTTCTCAATGTTATAGTTCCACTTGAGTTTGTGATGAATATCTATTCTAAGATATTTGTATGAAGGCACTTCCTCCAAGCTATTGTTGTCATATATGAAAGTATCATAGGTGATATTTTTGGATTTTATTAACATAACCTTTGTTTTTTTAGTGTTCACAATCATACACATACTATAGTTGAAGCCATATGTCTTTAAGGTTTTTTATTATTATGTTTTATTATTTTAATTTTATTTATTTATTGTTTTATTTTTCCAGTTTACTTTATTAATATTATAGATGTGACACATAAAAAATATATTTTTTAATAGTTGTAGGAATCGAACCTAGGTGTGGAGAATAATAATCATTCCTCCCAACCACCCGAGCTAAACCCAATTGGAAAATGATGACTTTTGTTTCTATCTTCTAAGATTGATTTTTATTTATCATACCTTCAGAATAATGATAAAGAATTAATTTATTTTCTCGAAGAAAATATTTATATCTTTTAAGAGATTGGTCAGAAAATTTCTTAAATCTCCATAATTTTAATGAATTAACTAGTTAGGAAGACCCATATTATTATAAATCATTTTTCCCCACACACACACACATATGGTTGATTCTTTTCATTTTCATGTATATTTTATTTTTTACAATCGAATTTTTATTTAATTTTATTTTTGAATTATGGATCTCAATTTTTATTTCATTTAATATAGTGTTACACTATTTTTATTTAAATATACTTCTTATATATACAGAAAAATATTTACATCAGCAACTAGAAGCACACTAAAAAGACAGAAGGGTATATGCAATGAACATCACATCCTCTTCCATAGGGATACTAAAACAAATATGAAATCAGAATAAGTGGTTGGATATAATAGTTTGGCATCTCTAATCAACAATAACCATTTTTCTAGGATTTGCATTTGTACCTCATATCGACATAATTTAAAAACATTTGAATGAGAACTAACCTCATTAACAAAAACAAACTTGCAATAGAGTTTCCAAAGGATATGCAAAGTGGAAACTCTCAAATAGTGTCAAATACCAGCAAAGGAATCTCATATCATTGATCCAAAATCACCAAACAAAACTACCCACTAATGAAAATTCCCTTGAAGGATGTTTTCCAATTGAGATTGAATCCAATCCCAACAAGATCTCATAAAGGATCATTCCCACAAGATGTGCTTCACTGATTATAAATTCAAGCAAGAGGGGAAAAGCCCATCAAAAAGACCACTTTTGTCTAACCAGTATTTGGAGGGGAGATCTTGGTAGAGAACGAAAAAACCCAGATCTTATAAGAAACTTGAATCAATCAAACACCATGAAACTTCCAAATCCAATATCTCATTGCATCAGAAGAAATCCACCTGGCATTAAGAATGGGACATAATTCATGGCGTTAATGTAGAATGGAGTAGAGATTATAGGAATCATACTAGGTCAAAGGATGTCCAAAATTGCACTCCCAATCTCACCAAAGGGGATCAATCATATCAATATTCAACTTAAAAATATCCTCATAGTGTATGAGCCCAACAATCTCCATCAAGATAGGTTGATATTTAGTAGAAAATGAAAAATCCCTAGCCACTAAACGCTAGGTCTTCCAAGAACGAGAATTGGAATACCAAAGGTCTCTACGTAATAAAATATTATTTCCTCTAAGACTCCTTGTCTAAAAATGAGGGAGGTTAGATATGCAACTGCCATTCTTCTTTCAACTCCAAAATGGCCTCTTGTCCAGATCCTAAATTGATCTACTATTTTGGTAGACAAAGTTAGGATCTTTCTCTACTATTTTAGTAGACAAAGATCCGATATTTAGTAGATAATGAAAACTCCCTAGCCACTAAACTCTAGTTATTCCATAAAAGAGAATTGGAATACCAAAGGTCTCTACATAAGAAAATATTCTTTTTTCTAAGCCTCCTTTCTTGAAAATGAGGGAGGTTAGATATGAAAGTACCATTCTTCTTTCAACTCCAAACTGGCCTCTTGGCCAGATCCTAACTTGATCTAATAATTTACCACTTCCAGTGAACCAAGATTGCCACCCTCCTCTAAGATGTCCAAATACTCCTAAAGATGAAGGACCCTAAACTATAGAAACTATGAGGAGTAGAAATGATATCACATAAACTGAATTGTCCCTTTACTTTTCCAATATGATGGGATGAAATCAATTTATGCTCCATAGAAAAATGCTAAGGGGATGAACCCTCCAAACACCTAACCACCCATTTAGTAGCCAAAATGTTTCCTTGTGTCACCACATCATTTAGACCAAGGCCCCCATCATCCTTGAGCATGATGCAGACCACCCAAGGGACCATGGGAAGACCATGATCCCCACCATATTTGTCTCATAAGTAAGAGCACATAATCTATTACAATCGGAAAAATCATGCCCTTATTGGAATATAGAAAGACACATAGTAGATGTCGGAGGCCTGAATAATCATTCCCACCACCTCCAGCTTAGAAATAAAGGGAATATCCTTGAACTTCCAAAAAAGTAACTTATTCTAAAATATTATTAGATACCAATCCCACATAGAAACTGTCGAAAGGTCTACCCAAAATGCTATACCAAGATACTAAATAATAACCCTTGATGGACAAACCTCCAAGCAGATGGAAACCATGTGGGGAAATATTGAATACCAAATAGCTAGTAGTTCATCTTGTGATAAATAAAAATTGTCCCTAAAGCATCACAAAACATTTCAATACAACCCTTGGTGGTTGAGACCGACTCGTAATCAGTGAATACAAATAAAATACAATCATTTACCAAATGATTGTAAATCATCTCTCCTCCCCGGGGAGAGAAATACCTCTGAGACAAACCTCAAGTCAAGATACCTCTAGTAGATATCTAAGAGCATAAATTGTCAAAACATATAGATAAGGGGCCAAAGGACACCTTTGTCTGATAAACTTGTGGAGATGAATGTGGGGGGACAACACATTATTCAATGAAACAAAAGAAGAGACACGTGTAAACAAGGTGTTAATCATACCAACATAGCATTGGCCAAACCCAAGACAAGTCAACATATTTGTTATAAATTTCCAATCAATACGATCATATGTGTTATAGCAATATTCGTCTCACCCCATGCAACTTTCTCATAAGGCCTTTTCCATTTCCCTATGCAAACTGGAAGTCCCTTTTTTGCAATTCTAGAGATAAAAAACATATGTTTCCACATATACATGCACTAAAAGCTATACAGTGTAAGTTTTAAACCTATGAAGTAAAGAAATGCATATATATTCTTAAGCAAAACAAAATTTAATCAATGGCTCATACACATAGTACACATAGATTTATACCGGAAACCATCAACCAAGGAAAACCTTTCTTATATTCATTCTATAGAATTTCACCATTCACCATACAATATATACAATGTTTTTAGGTATTTCGTAGATACCAAAACCCTAATCCCTTAATCTAGGAATAATTTAGAAAACTTCTAAAAATAGCAAAATCCGCTAAAAATAGAAAAAACTGCCCAAAAACAAAATAGCAAAAAGACAAAACTACTAGAGGGATCGTCAGACACAGTTGTCAAATCTGACATGCCCACACACACACATGAAAAGAATATAACACATACCCAACATACAACATGCGTATACGCAAATTGCACCATTACAGACCGCATGCATCAGGTTTTGTGCCCAAAATTAAAAAAATGGTGTCAAGTTTCCATGTCACATCATGAGATCCATGATCCTTGACCTTCCATATACCGAAAACATTTTAACTCGGTCCTTCAGTTTGATTTCAAGGCTATAAATGGGCCATATCCAAGTTTTGGAAGAGAGGGAAAGAATTCAACTTTGAGAGAAAAGTTACTCTGGAGAAATTATTCACTTCATATTGAGTCTGCATCCCTTTGTCCTTTTAAGTCTGAACACATTGTTTAGCCCCCAAGATATTCCCTATTTGATGGAGAACCTCATTGTCTCTCTCATATGAACTTCCCTTTGGTGGAGGATTGAAGTGGTGGAGGCCTAGCTGGAAGAAACTTAGTTTCTCGGTTCTGAGATGTGATGACATGAAAGTTTTTCATTCATATACTTCTGTTGTTAATATTTTAATAGAAATACTATTTTCTCATCCAATTAATGTCTTGCAAATATTTTAATTGTTATTCCATGGGCGTATTTGTTATTAATATTGATGGATTATGCTATTATATGTGCTAACTTTATATATTATCACCATATGATTGCATATCTTGGTTGTTGAGGACAAGTTGCAGGTGTATAGCTTTGAGTAAAGTGCTCAATGGTGGACTTCATCGAACATCTAGACAAGGTAGGCTCTTTATCTTGTCTTGTTAGCATGTTTGTTTATATAGAATACTTGAGATTAGAGTGGATTTTTGCAGTAATTTCCATCTTTTGTGGTTTACCCCATGCCATAGAGTGATTTTCCTTGTAACAGAATTGGCAACCATACGAGGGATAGAATCTTCTTTTCATGGTTTGGAGTGTTTTTCTCCTTTTATTGCTCTCGTTTATCTTGAGTTTTTTTTCATCTGATTTCTTGACAACCTCTATTCATTTTTAGTCTGATTTTCTTGGCCTTATCACTAACCTGGCAGTGTTTTAATACATATACGTGGGTTTTCCCTTGACATATGTGTACATACGTGAGCTGTCGTTCTATAGGGAGCGTACATATGTGGTGTTCTCATGAACAATCACATACATCATCATTTGCTGCTTGATTGTTTAGTTTGATCTTTGTTGGGTAAGTGTTGATGGTTGTTGAGTCTTCTTAGGTCTCTGTCATAACTTTTAAGTGCCTTCAGAGTGATAGGAAACCTTTCTTTAGTTGAATTTTCGGGCGGTTTTTTCTTTCTCATCATCTTTTTCATTGGTTGTCCTTTTATCTTGGCTAGGTGTTTTCTTCTTGATATCCTGCTTGGTTTGTCTCTTTTTTCTTACAGTAGGGCCTATATATCAAGTTGTTGTTTAGTCCTTGCATTTTCATTTCTTTATATTGAAAATACAAAAAATATACATTTGGCATTATGGAATTTGATCTTTTGGGTTCTTATTATTGATCTTGATACATGAATGGAAAGATTGCATCTTATTTGAAATTGCAGAATTGAATTGAAAATTGCATTTTGAAAAAAGCTTATCATTTGTTGAGAATTGAAGTTAGGACTTCTCATTATATTCATATTCATTTCTTTTACTTATTGATTCATAACATCATCAGTTTCATGACCACATATTTTGAGTAAGAAAATCCACTAAAAGTAACACTGATAAATTTAAAATTCATTGGAAACAATTTTATTTTTCAAGGTGTACAAACTAGCTTAATATTTAGAGCCTTGGGATAGGAATTTGTGAGTAAACTTCTCCAAGGATATTAAACTCAACATATGTGTTTGACTAAGGGAGTGGTGAAATCCATTGTATAATTGGAGATGTTAGGAGGCTCCACTCACACCAGACTTAGGCATAAGGTCATGTGAACTTGGTTGAGGATATATCCCTCCAATACCTTCTTAGCGTCAGTTATATTTGTGGGGATTTATTCGTATATGGGGGTGTTGCTAGTACCTTTACCTCTGTGAGAGGCAGTTATGTCAATATTTCTTTCTTTTCTACCCTACTCATATGGTAGACCTGACTTATGACTGTTCTCTTCCACATTGGTTGTATCGTGGTGGCTTAGTTTATTAACATAGGTAGCCACATAGGTTACTTGCAAGGGTTATTTTGCAGGTACCCTGAGTCAGATAAGGGTCGGACAATACACAACCTTTATGGAGGATTAACTCTCTGGGGGGATCTAAATGACTACATTGTTAATCCCATGAGGGCCCTTATAACTGATTCTGATACCTCTGATATTTTAAAGGGAGTCTCAGGCCCCTCTTGGGCGAGGCATACCTACTTTAGGGAGGGAGGCCCATTTCAGCCACTCTATCCTGTTTGTGTGCATATTGGCCTTTTTGTTTATTTTGGTGTGCTCTTTGATTATTAGTTGGCCTTAGGATTTTGTATTGCATCATGAGTTTTCATTTCTATGGTTAGTGGAGACCCCATGACTCCCTCAGTTAGCGCTACTCAGCCCATGGTCTTTTATCTTTCAATGGGGACGAATCCTTTTGTATTTCCAAGTGGTACACCGAATCATGATACTCAGAAAGTACCTTGGGCCCCTAATATTTTTTCTCATGGTATGCTAGACAAATCTTTGCACTTTCCATTCTCTGTCTCATCGCCTTATGTGAATCCTAGTTTTGGTTTTGTAGGCATTATGCCTCCTTATTCTCCCTTTTCATTTGGTGGGAATCACATCCCTCAACCAAATCTTATGGTAGGAGGTTGGAATCTTCCTTCCTATGGATCCAATCCTAGCTTCACAATTCTAGGAGAAAGTGCTCAAATGGGTGGTCATTCTACTTATTACATTTTGTCCATCTATCCTTCTTTCTCTATGCCGGTTCCTATGAACGATCTTCCCATGGAAGACCTCCATCTATCCTCTAGTGTTTCATCTAGGGGGAGTTAATTTTATAGTATGGGAAACCCCCTTCACAAAGTTCCTTTGTCTAGGGGAAACATATATCCTCATGTGAGTAACCCTTGTCACGTCACTTTCTCTTCACAAGAGGCTTCCTTGGTGACAATGCCCTTACAACCCTTTATGAATCAGTTTGGAGGAGGATAATTTCCTGCCAGACAAAGCCATGTTGTATACCAGAACCCTTCCTATCCTGCAATTTCTCAAAACCAGTGTTTCCAAGAACCTTGGTCTCAAATTTCACAACCAATTGCTGGAAGTCATGCTAGGGGCACAAGTCCACTTAATGAAAGTCATACTAGCATTATATCATCAACCTCTATTATTCATGTTGGAGATTTGTCAACAACCTCTGCAATTCATGTTGAAGACCAACAACCAACCACTTCAATTCATGTTGGGGGCACAAATCTAGTCATTGCTAGTCACACTGCACATACATCACCAACCTATGCTAGTCATGTTGGGGATTCATCATCAACCTCTTCTAGTCATGTTGAAGGTTCGTCACCAACCTTTGCTAGCCATATTGGGGATTCATCACCAACCTTTGCAAGTCATGTTGGATATTTGCTACTAGCCTCTGCAAGTCATGATGGGAGTATGTCACCATCCACTGCAAGTCATGTTGGGGGAATTCATACAATTGAGAAGCCTAGACATGTAAGATGTAAGCCCAAGTTCCTTTGTAGGCTTTGCAAAGGAGATCACCTTACTCGATTGTGCCCTTCTACTGATGTGGTACAAGAAGTGAGGTCCTTTCTTGGGGGCCCTTCAGGTTCTGATTCATATTTGGTTTCCCAACATTTTAGTCCTTATTTGGTCATTGCAACGGTCGTGGTGATGCAATATTCGACCGACACCCCTCTTCCTTTAGGGGGTGATGCATCTCTTGAACTTTTTGTCTCACATCCTGTTCAACCAGTGGTTGTGTCAATCCAATATTCAACAGACACCACTCCTATGTTTGGGGTTGAGGCATCTCCTGACCTTGTTGTCTCGCATCCTATTCAACCAACAGTTGAAGAAGTGGTTGTTTTGATGCAATCTTCATTTGATCCCACTCTTCTCCTGGAGAGTGACAAGTCTAAGGAAGTGACATTGTCAATTTAATATTTGGTAAATCCCACTCTTCTTTTGGGGGGTTATGTGTCTTTCGACCATCTCCTTAGCATTTATGATTATGTACCTTCTCAACAAGGGAGCATTCCACTCTCTTTGAGTATGCTCCCTCCAAGTCCTAGGGTGGTTTCCTTTGATTGGAATGATCTTGTAGAGCCTCGAATTCCCTCTTCTACACCCTTCTAGATAAGGGGAATTCTTCAATATATTGTAGATAAATTATCTTCTACAAGTATTTTATCCTCCTCAACTTGGAAATTTCTGGGTTTCCCAAGCTTGTGTCAGTTATCTATGAGTTTTTGAATTTTGACAGAAGTCTTGCATGGGAGCCCTGGCCTCCCCCATCATATGCTACTTAGAAAAACATTCACGAGTCTTGTTTAAGCTCTTTTTTTACTGTCTCAAAATGTGAAAAGATTGCCAAGTGAACTTGTCTCTTTCACACTCGTAAATTGGATTTGAAAGGATGTCTATTTGGTGTAAGTTTAACTCTTTTTCAAACCAAGTAGACTAATTTCTAAAAAAGAATACTCTAGTCACTAGTGGCTAGAAGAGTTCTCCTCGATATTGTTTTATACTTTTTCGGGCCTAGGGGAATAAATTTATGAAAAAGGACATTCTTTGGAGTTAAGTTTTAATTGCATCTCATTCTCTTGCTTGAAATATTGAGCCTATTTATGGTTCTCGCTTTCAAATTATAAGCCTATCACCTCATCAGTTTGCATCATCAACCAAGTAGAGCCTTGTTTATATCATTTTCAGCTTGACAACCTATAGCCCAAGAGAAAACATTCCCCCGAGTGTCCATATCCTGCATGCACCTACTTGCATTGAACATAGGTATGTTCCACTATTGAAACTAGTTCCTTACTCATGACACTCATTTCCTCCTCTATATCATAGAATTCATTTGACTATGAGAAAAAAATGACGACGAGCGAGAAAATAATATTGTCTCATGTTGGTAGCAATTGTGTTGCCTTTGAACATAGCACAAACTTTTGAGTCCACTTGTCATCAACATTTTGTGTTTAACATGACCTTAGCAAGTTGATCTCGTTACTTAGAGTTTACTCCCCTGACTGGTTACTCTTCTAGTCCCTATAGAGAGTTTTATTGGTGCCTCATGCATCACAAAGTTTCATCATTAAGTCTATGATGCCAGAATTATCCATATGTCTCATGCTCTTGTTCAAAGGATGTCTATCAACCTTTGTTGGCCATTTCTTAGAACTCTTGATTTTACATGTCATTCATACCCTTAGTGTGTCTCATAATTACATGAAGCTATAGTCCTACCGTGCACCCTGGTCCTACTTTCCTTATGGGTAGGTAACCTTGAACCCAAGATTCGACATCTCCTCATTGGTCGTTGAATGGGGGGTTTCCCTTGTGGTTGATGACAAGAAATCTATTCACACATTGGGATTTGTGCAGTGTCTTGGATTCCATTATCCTTATTGGTGGTGTCCTCTCCTTTGTCGACAATTTTCCTTATTGGCTTCTATTCAAAGGGTCTTTTTCACGCACTTCTTRCATCTGGTGCATGTGAAAGACGCAYAGGGTCATTGGTTCATGAACATGTTTGTTACGAGGAAAATATCTCTATGGMTAGGGGTAAACCACAACAGATGGAAATGACTGCAGAAATCAACTCTATTCTCATGTATGTGATATAAACAAATGTGCAAGCAAGACAAGATAAAAGGCCTACCTCGTCAAGTYGTTCGATGAAGTCCACCATTGAGCACTTGACCCAAAGAAATATACCTGCAAATAGTCCTCAACAACCAATCAACACAAGAATATGGTGATAATATATGATGTTAGCACATTCGATAGCATAATCCATCAACTTTCATAACAAATATGCCCATGGAATTATAATTCAAATATTTGCAAGATATCAATTAGACGACAAAAGAGTATTTATATTAAGATATAATCAGTAGAAGTGAATAAGTTACAAACTTCCGTGTCGCCATGGTTTAGAACCGAGAAACTAAGTTCCTTCCAGTTGTACCTCCACTAAAGGCAATCTCATATAAGAGAGACAATGAAGTTCTCAATCAATAAGGGAAGAGCTTGAGGCCTAAACACTGTGTTCAGACTTAAAGGATAAAGGGATGCAGACTCAATGTGAAGTGAATAATTCCTCCAGAGTAAATTTTCTCTCAAAGTTGAATTATTTCTCCTCCTTTCCATAGCTTGGATTTGGCCCATTTATAGCCTTCAAGTGGAACTGAAGGGCCAATTCGGAATGTTTCCAGTATATGGAAGGCCAAGGATCATTGATCTCATGATGTGACATGGAAACCTGACACCATTTTTCAATTTTTGGCACATTTCCTGATGTACACGGGCTGTAGTGGTGCAACCTACTTATACACATGTTGTATAGTAGGCAAGGTGCGTATATGTGGAAAAATTGTATTTTTAGCTCTAGGATTTGCAAAAAGGGATTTCAAGTCTGCATAGGGAAATGGAAAAAGGCCTTATGTGCAAGATTGTATGGGGTGAGGAAAATATTTCTATAATAGATTCCCCCTTATGTGTGAGGTCAGAGGAGTATATGCGATGGCCGAAATACATTATAAAAAACTAGAAGTGGAGTAATGGGGACCAAGCTAGAAGAACTAGTTGCTCATTACAATCTGTACTGAATTTGCATACATGCCTTCCCATTTGAATTACACTACAGATCCATGTGAAAATATACAAACAACTGTCTGTGGTCATGAATAGGAAAATACAAATGCGGTTACATGCCAAAGTTTGTCATAGTCATGAACAAGGCCGAGTAGAACTATTCTCAAAATCAATCTGAAGATGTTTGTATACAATGGAGTACAATCTAATCTCCCATGATCACTGAATTCACACAGGTACTGGTCCAATGAAAAGGTAGTAACAACTCAGGAAAGATGCAGCTACAAGCTAATGTCTTCAAGTATTCTACACAATCCGCCAAAGGTGCAAGTCTACATCGTGTGAATAAATGAATTGAGGTCGAACACAATGAGACTTCATTTGATTACCGTTCTTTGAGGTATACCATTAACAAACATGAGATGGTCTACTGATGATGAAAGTAGGTATCAATGCACCAAGTACATTCTTACAAGTGTGAATAAAGGAGTCAGGGTCGAACACTTTAAGAATCCATCGATTAGGAGACATTGATGTATTCCCAACTGTCGATGGCGAGAGAACATACCACTAATGACTGCAAGCCTCTAGGTACTCATAGGAATTTAGGTCTCATTTCCAGAATAAATGAGTTGAATTTGATGGAAGGAGACTCACTGAAAGAAGAGCATTTTGGCATATCTCATCATTCAGCACAAGGTACAAATCAGGAGCTTGATGATTTGGAGGAAATGGGACGAACAACATGTTCACTAACCAACGACCCTGTGCGTCTTTCGCATGTTCCAAGTGCAAGCGATACATGAAAAAGACCCTTTGAATAGAAGCGAATGGGGAAAATTGTTGACAAAGGCAAGGAAACCACCAATAAGGATAATGGCATCCAAGACACGGCATTAATCCCAATGTGTGAATAGATGTATTGTCATCGAACAAAAGGGAAACCACCCAGTCAATGACCAATGATGAAATGTTGACTGTTGGGTTCAAGGTTACCTACCAATGAGGAAAGTAGGACCAGGGTGCATAATAGGACTACAACTTCATGTGATTCTGATAGAAACTGAGG
>JASDQU010586760.1:48405-87864 GCA_032191745.1 Picea mariana | reverse complement strand
ATTTATTACTTACTGCCGAATACAGCGTAAGTGTTGAGATAATTTGAATAATTTGAAAAGTTTACTTCTTTGTAAAGCTCATAGAAATTAGAAATTAAGTAATTAGGTAGAAATTTAAATGTTAACACAAATCGGGTTACTACAGTATCTTAGTCATCACCTCATAACATAATGTATTTTATTACAATAATTATCCATCTAACTACTTTAAAGGTTAGGAAGAATTTTCAATAGTATCATGACATAAAATTAACAGTAAAAACCATAGATCCTTGAATAGACAATTGATCATTTATGACAGTTTCCAGATTATTTATGTTTCTGGAATAAGTGTGACAACTCTTTAGGATAAAACAAAGTAGATAAATATTTTATCTACATAACCAATTGAAATAGGAAAAGAAAATAAGAAAAAATATCTCAACACAAAAGTGAACCCATAATATTACTATGTACTTTATGAACTAATTGATATTGTGATGATTAAAGTCTACAATCGAGCGAAAGTATGTTCTGAGAATAAGTTAAAACGTTTTGTAGGAAACCTGAAGTTTCTCTTCTAGGTGTCACAGTGAGAACACTTCTAGAGCCAACTCCAGAAGTGTATAGTCGGGTTTTTTGAAGGCCCAAGTTCAGAAGAGACAACGCACATTGCACAAATACCACTCAAGGAAGAAAAAGGCCTTACTTTTTGGAAGAAATGGGCTCAAGAGATATAGTGTGAACTTATAGAGGGGAGGCACAAAGAATGCACACAAAAATATGAGACTATATCTCAAGAGATATGCGCAAGTGAGTGTTGTAGTTCACTTTAATAAGTGGAAATATTAGGTGGAAAGCGTGTGCAGTGTTCAAGTGAGGAAAATCAAGAGTGTGAATTCCCTTGAAGAAATAGTGGACGGTATCTGATATTGAGGAATCAAAATCCCCACAAATATCCGATCAGACAGGAGTAACGCACTCATTAAACCCTAACACCTTCGGGCTTCATCACTATTTTCATAGTATACTGGAGTGGGTATGCCAAACCCTTTATCTTCAAGAGGACCATGGTGTGAGATTTTCAAAACACATGGGCCTAATCCCTATAAATGACCCCGAATGAAAAAGTACCAGATAATACCAAAAAGTACATTTTATAACTTTTGCAATTCAATTGGACACAAAGACAAGGACTTTAGAACCTTGTAGATGATGAAAGAACCGATTGAAGATACATATAGGGTGCAGGATTAACATGCAACGGGACAACCTGCATAGAATTCATGGTATAACACTACACAAAATCCATAGTGAAATCCCTCACAATAGTTTGCATCACAACCACAGTATAATGTGCAACAGTTTCAGGGGAAACAACAGTATAATCCTGCAGAGAAACGCACAACACCACACTAGTACAATAACTCTTAGTTGTATTATAAATAAGGACCCTTGTGTAACACACTGCATGGATATAATCATGGAAATAGAGGAGGATTCAAATGAGGAGGCCATGGAGGAAGAGGCTTTGGAGGATTTCGAGGACCAATAGTGTGTCATAACTATTAGAAAATGGGGCACTATGTAAGAGACTTCCCACAACCACCTGTGACATGTATGCATTGACATGTAGTAGACCATGAAACAAAATATTGTCGAGCACTATTGATAAAGATACATGAGAAGAGGAACCAAACTAATTATAACGTGCAATGGATCGGGGTGGAAAATAGAGAAGAATACAGAAAGAATATTAACATAGTTACTGGAGGTGGAGCTAAGATAGGATAAGATGCAACCAAGAAGGATCAATACCAGTACTAGTGGGTCCGAAAGAATACAACGTCTGAATAGAAGTTTGATGCGCGTAAAGAGAAATAGATATTCAAGGAATCTAAACAAGAGATATTGAAGGAAAAAATTGTGTCCACTTCAGGAATGAACCCAGTAGATGAGATACCATTCTATGACATGCCTTCATTATTTGATCAGGCCATAATGAGAAATGTTTAGAAAAACTAAGTAACTTAAGAAACGTTTTGGGAGCTTATGTCAAATTGTTGAGTGATAAAAATTCTTTACAAGTACTATAGAATTTGTTAGAAAAGTGTAATCCTATGGAATAAGGGTGTAACATACCTAGCCACCCACAGGTCGGGATACACCACTTAAACATGTTGCAACACACCCAAACACCAGCAGGAGGGGAACACTACAGTCCCAAGACTCAGTTCTCTGAACAGATCTTGAATTATAACAACATTTAATCTAAAAACAAACATGAAAGAGCCAGATGCATTAATCAACATCCATGCCACAACATAAAAGAGATAAACAATGTGACATGCAAAAAAATATCCAACAAACAGGCACATTAAAAATACATATATCAGAGATAATTAAATACACCTTGGAAATAAACATTACACATAAAACATAGAGATAAATTATCTTTATAAGTAAACGTTCACCAACTGGCTATAGACCAAGTATGTTCCTCCCAACCATAGACATTTCTGTTCATTTAATCTGAACAACATGTCACCCCTAAGCTAGGGCTATGAATCCACAAGGACAGGTACTAGGCCAGGTCTAAACACACAACAGTTGGATAAGTAGCTCTCAGTTTTCCCAACCTCACATCAAATCCTAATTTCCATCTCTCTTTCCCCCTCAGCCTGCTCAATCCTAAGCAATGACCACCTTTCTCTGCCATGCAGTCCCTGAGGCTGTTCCATTTCTCTTCAAGGCTCCAATGCTACTAGTCAGGAAATATCCCTACTGGAAACTCCAAGGAATCTCATCTATGGACAATTCCATCCGAACTTCCATCAATCTCATTCATGTAGGAATCCATTCCCTCCTGGAATGATTAGTAAATCATTACAACCATTCAATGATGGCTCTCATATTCCTACCATTTGTTTCCATGCTCAGTCCAAGAGCACACGAACTAGCAATAGTGAGTGAAGAAGAACAAGAACAAGAGAACAATGGGAAGAAGAAGAACTAGGGAAAGAATGACCCCAAAAGATCACCCAAGATATGTTTAAATAATTACATGAAGACAAGAGCCATATGGCCTCCCTCCCAAGAAGCTCATGTAACCCCTTTTTCTCCTTAAAATAAATTATGGGTAAATAAATAATAATAAAAAGACTTATCCCCTCAAGCCCCCTATCTCTTTTTTCCTTGTCTGTTTCACATCCAACAATGTATTTTTATTAATATATATGAAGTATTACATTTCCCAGGCACTCTGGTCCCTTTTGGACTTTACCGGCTCACCACCCTAAGTCACAATTACATAATACATTATAGTTGATAAGGGTTAAAACTGGGATGTTACATCCCCCTCCCCTTATTTTGGCATTGTCGTTAGTGCACAACACCATTCCAATGTTATTAACATTACAAATATAGGATATTTAGCCTTAATTCACATAGGAATTCTAGCCAACTCTTATATACATAGGCACTCTAGCCAAAAATTAAACATGTATACATAGGCATTCTGACCCAAAACATGTATAATGATTTCCATAATTATATCTCTGGAAGCAGCTCCAACCAACAAGCTCTCCTTCCCTCTCATCCCTACACAGCCCAAAAAAATGAACCCCTTTCTCGGCCATGCAGTCCATCAGGTTGTTCCACTTCTCTCCAGGGCTCCAATGCACTTGGCCATGGAGTTTCAGAGTTGTGTCTTCCATAACACTAGATGAAACAAGTCCATTGGAATTACTTCATTCCATGCCTTTGTCATTCAACTTCTCTAGAATCACCTACTTTTCTCTCATAGTATGGTACTTTTCTAGATCTTCAACCTTCATTGTTTTCCTACAACATTTCAAATTGGTGAGCATGTCAGTTCACAATTTGTGCATATCATTCTCATTCTTTCTCATAAAGTAAAATTAAATTTTCATAATCCAATATAATACTTATCTGTATGGTTCATGGATCTGCATCCATATGGCTTTCTCATTAACTTAGCTCACTATTTTCTTTTGACATTTCCATTGTGTGCATGACCCCAATCAAGAGCTATGAAAGTATCCTCTTCCTCGTGGTCACTCACCTTCCAGGCCCAGGCTCAGAAATCCCCTTCTGTGTTATACATTCCCTCAGTAAATCCATCTTTTCTGCACAAGAATATTTCTAGAGACTTTATCGAGTCTTACAGCCGAGGTGCCTCTCTGGCATGTGTTACCACAACAAAACATATTCTAGGGTGATCGTGGCTTACCACAGGGTCCTCATGTCCCAACAATATCATTTTCTATGCTTTCCATCTTGCATATCCAACATCTCATCTGTATTATACACACACATTCATCACGAGATATCATTATAACCATTTCCAATCATAAATGTCAAATCATTTTTTTATATAAGAAAACAAAATTTTCCAAACATGAGATTTATTCTCATAATGGTTGGCTCTGTAGCTGTAGATATCAATCTTCCTTATGGGCTTACATCCCTTACATATCCAACACCATTCTACCTGCAATTTCTTCAATTTACATTCATCCAAAACAATTCATCAGTAATTATCAAATCATAATTCCCAAAACTGTTTTATATAGGAAAAATAAAATTTCTAGACATGAGCTTCTGCTCATAACAATTTGGCTCTTTTCAGCAATAGGAATTAGTATTCTTTATGGGGTTACAACACTGCCATGTTCAAGAACCTTTCTTCTTGCAATTTCAACATTCCTTAGCCAGACAAACTGTCAATATCTCAGGTACAAGCTATATATATATATATATATATATATTCATGGAAATAAGTGATCTCAGAATTGTTTGCTACTACAATTCATTTACTTCCATCGATCCAACTATCAATTGAAATGAACTCATCATTACATACGCATGTATTATCAACCAATATTTTCTTTCTTCTATATAGAAATATCACTTTGTCTCCCCCAACAAAGATTTAATGTAATTTATCATTATGTAGGTACTTTAACCTGCAACTTTCTTGTTGTAATATCTAATAGTTCCTGAAGTGTTTTCAACTTCATGAGTTAGCAATACTCACATAATTTTAGTTGTTATCATAATCATTTCTATGTTATATAATATATTCATGCATTCACCAAAATGCATTCAATAATTCCACTTGTAACATTTTTAATATCTCCAAACTGATCTTGAAATTGTAACAACAACAATCCAATCACCTTTAGCTAGTATTCATATTAAATATAATACATCTATCCATCATTATGTCTTTTCAGTACCACAGGATTTTCACAATGAAACAATTTATTACTAATTAAAATGACAATCAATGTGCCAATACCCATGGGCACATATACACAATTCATCCATGCATTGACTACATAATACCACATAACTATGTCATACATTCCACCATGATGATTTGCAAGGTCTGGCCAATGACTCAACACATCATCCACACACTTCCTACTGCTTGTCTAACTATTTGGTTACCTTCTTTTTCCACCCAAACAAAACACCAAGAATATAATCCTTAAGTGCTCTTTAGTGTTGGCAAATAGGTTGCAATCCAAACATCATATATACAATAGATACCATTGAGAACTCACATAGCGCTATATCCCTTCCATAACCAACCATATTATGGTCTCACACATGACTAGATCTATGGATATTATAGAAGGAGTATGTCTCATGAATTAACCCGATTATGATCCCATAACCAATCATAAAATAATATGCAACTAACATTTTATCTAAATGCATTCTAGCATCAACAACACTTACATACTCTAGGCATTCATCCATTACATATCATTTTAAATACCAAAAATTAACTAAGGGAATTCTTACCTCAATCCCCTTCAACATGTATACATCAACATAAAATAAATGCATGTCTTCTTGGTTGTTATCAACCTACTTGTTGCTATCTGACCAACTAATATTTGTAGAAGCTCACAGAATTCCTCCTTCATCATTTTGATCACCATTCTTGCCACCCTCATGGGTCTTGACCTAGATGGAAACCATAAGCAACAACAACATCCACATCTTTAACCCTACTATATCATTGTTTTTAAATACATAATCCATCATTAGTCATACTCAATCATTATCTCATAATAATAGACTATTCTAAGCTCACAAGCATGTTATATGCATATCCAAGCATGTACATATGAAAAATTACACCTCCATATGAACCAAGAATTCATTGTCAGCATGCCCACTAATGCATATGCAATTTAACTTCATTGTATGACTCATGTACTCTAGTGCATTTCTATTTTAATTCACTTATTTATTTATCTATTTCTGTTGTAGTTGGTTGTCCTTGAATTCCTTCAGATCATTTTTACCTTACGTGATCCCATTCTTCTCATCTCCACTATGGTTCCCTGGTATGAACACTTTCTATCCAAGTTCCACTTGGCCATTCTGCAATCCAACCAATGTGTTCTATTTTCAGTAGCCTCTCCTAGGACGCCATATCCAACTTTACCTTTATGAAACATTCCATCAACCAAGAATAAAGTAGCTCAAACATTCCATCACTCTACTACAACATTCTTGAATCAAATAATATTACTCCTTAGTTGTCCATTTGGTTACTTTATTTACCTTTCCCTGTGAAACCATACATTTCACACTTAATACCATTCCCAATGGAAATCCATTTTCATTCAGTGACACTTTTCAAGTGAGAGAGCATTCCAATTCCTTTGCATTGGCATCTTTCTCCCACTGCGAACTCTGATATTAGAAGTGGATTTCTTTCACACCTGATATTTGCACTTTCCTACACATTTCTACCTTCAAGGCTATGGAGCCTTACTTTTTATTTTTTTTCCTTCTATGCCCTTCAATGAGATTTTTAACCTGCTAGCTTCATATCCTATATGAGGATTCTTTATTTTGTAGTAACTTATCCAACTTCTGTAATATTTTTCATTCTTCCATTACTCTAATATCTAATCATGTTCTTGAATTGATCTGATTATACCTCTAATCCTTCCAAACCTACAAGAAATCATCTGGTTAGAATTATACACATTATACAAAATCGTTAATTAAATTTAGAGGTACATTTTCTGTTTAATTTATGAACAAAATTATATCAATTGTAACAGTTATTGGCGCATACCCCCTCCCCTTTTTTCCTTCGGGGCTATGCGACCTCATGGTCTAGGATAGTTTGAACACTTGAGTCATATTGACTCTTAGATTCCCTACTGGATCCCTAGAAATTTTATCATAGGTCCTTCTTTCTCCAAAGTGCCGGTCCTCTTAACTCCGCGGCTCTCTTCTTGGCCCTTTGAAGAAATTTGGTGGAGACACTTAGCTCTCCATGTTGGGCCCTTTCTATCATGTGACCCCGGGTTGTGTCCTGGGGCTTGATCACACAAAGTGCTTCGAGCTTCGGGCGTTGGCTCTTTCCATGACAACCAACTCTTACATACCCGAACTCTGAATCGACAAACTCAAAATGGAGCAAGGATCAACAGTCCTCATCCCTCCTTCCGATCAATGACTGCGATATCTATGGACTCTAGACTTTGGGATTATCTCGATATCTTTCTCCAATATCTCTCAGAGTACTACTTCCTTGAATCGTGCGGATTTCTTCCACACGTCCCTTCCATATCTAACGGTCTGGATTCAAACTGCTCTTCCCAAATTATTAAAGATCTATGTTTTCTATTGGCAAACCTCCCAGAGTTCCACCTGTCTCCCCCCGAAGATGGATGGTTTTTTCAGTCTTCAGGACTTCGGTGAGTCCTCAACCCTTTCCAACACTAAGTGCAATTTATGCCCGAGACTTAGACAATTCTTGGCCTTCTTCTGTACTCCTTGTAGAGTCTTGTGCAAATTCTTCTGCAACTTTCCTCATCTTGAACCCTTCAAGGTTCTCAGTTCTTTTATGTCCTCCATTTAAATTTTGGGTGCCCTCCTGGAAACTAGATTCCCTTCCTCCTGAGCTTGGAAGATGATCTTACTTTATCCTTGGCGCACTCCTTGCGCTCGATTAAGCCTTTCGACCGATTCTCCCTGAGACATTCTAGAAGTCTTAAGGAATCTCCTTTCCTTTGTCAATGCACTCTTGCAAAGCCTTCCTTCCTTAGAGTGTTCAACAACCCTAGGGTTCTCTCAACACTTCCAACACTTCAGAATGTGTTGTTATTGTATTCTCTCATACTTTCTCTATGCCCTCATGGAAGAGTATTAAAGAGTATTCAGTGACTCTGCATTGTTCTTTCTCCCACATAGTATTTATTTCCAAGGTACTCAAACACCTTGAAATTTCCCTCTAAGTCTGTGAATTATCCTAGTGTGCCCTCCTGGAAACTTATCCTCTAAATCAAACGAGTTCGGACACGCACTCCTTGCATCGGCTCATAGAGTTTCCACCCTTTGTCCCGCACGCCTTGCACTTAGCCTAGAGAACCAGAACTAATTCAACACACACACACATAGAATATTATAACTCTATCCATGCATATGATTTCTAACATACATATACATCATAAACACATATGAATGACATCCACAACTAAACATCCATTACATAAAAATTGGCAAACAAGAAAATTTGTTCCTTTCTATTAATGGTGGAATGTCCATTACAATATGTGAGTCTGGACTATAACTGTGTCTTGACTCTCCCTCAACTATCTATCTCATATCTTAATCTTCGATGTCTATCTATGATGTACATTTTCTATTGGTAACAATACAAGATTTTATACAAGAAGGGCTCATTGAGTTTCCCTCCAAGCTAAGATAGTGGTGTCTAATCACCATTCAAAATGCCTGACTAATGAGGCATATTGCAACGATGGAAATATGATCTGAATTGGATGTAGATCCCTCCTACCAACAACCACTTTATGGTGACCTCATCTATAGCTTCTACGAAGGCACAACTTGTCTCTACCAGCCTATAAGCATTAATTTCCTTAATCACGGTTTAGATTCTCGAAGGAAAAATGAGATGACGATGCATCTCCCTTCCTTGAATGTGTACCACTCATGCTAGTCAACTAGCACATGCTGAGGTGGAGTGATGCTCCTACATCATACTCCATGTCTATGAAATTTCATGAGCTCCTGCTCATGAGCTTCCCATCTTTGTTGAAATCTTCTTGGATGCCAAAATTTCTCCTGGAGCTGTCCTTCTTCTCCTCTGCTTTTCTTTTGCTACTGCTACATCTTCCTACTACTCCTATTGGTTTTCCTCTGTTGAGCTTCTCCTTTCTGACCACTTTTTCTTCTCACCTTAACATCAGACTCATTATCTCCTCTACAGCTTCTTCCAACTGGTTCAAATCCATTGGCTGTAACTCTTCATGCTTCTCTATGGGTGTATCATCCTAATATCCCATGTTTCTTTCGTCCCTTGTGACGATGACTCTGCTACAGACTCCAATTCTGCAGTCTCACCACTGAACTCTTGTTCAAATTTTCCGTCTAATAGACTAACTCATGTCACTTCTTCGATTGGTTCCATTCCAACTTCCTCCAACTAAAACTCGTGTTGGCATGTCTCTTTTGGCATGGCTATCTCCTGGCATGCACCTCTTGGTTTCATATTGTCCAACCAATCGTCCAGTTTCTTTAACTCCATATCCCATTGAGTGAGTAACTCAACTAGGTGCTCCTCTTCCGTTGGGATAGACTTCAGTATTGGATCCTCCTCCTTCATGACAGTATCATCTTGCTTTCCTTATGTTGCCTTTGCAACCCCTATGCTAGCCTCTCCTCAGCTGCTTGGTAGGAATATATTGACTCCTCCAATGACCAGAACGCTCCTTTGATCCTTTTCCTCTATAATGAAAATTTTAAATTATCATCATCTTCATTCATGCGGCTTGAAGCTCTGCATGAATCTTCATATGAATGAGGCATTTCTTCCTCCTCCTTTCCATATGTCAACACCCCCTGCTGACGTGAACTCTCAACTGAGCTCATTTCTTCTCCCGTGCCAATTTGGAAATTCGAGATGTCTCCTTTTCCCTCCTAGTATTTTATGAGATCATTTGATCCCTTCTCATTTCCCACCTGGCAACCTACGAGACTCATCCCATATCTCTTTCCCTTGCCATTGATATTTTCAACATATCTCAACCACCTTTTTAATATTTTTTTATGCCTTTGGGCAAACAACTTCTGAATATGACACTTAACCGTCCTTTTCAAATGCCACTTGTATCTCCAATGCACCTTTTCCTCCTATTGCATCTTACATGCTAGCTTCTCCATCCTTGCTTGGATTTCATTGAGTTACTTGTCCATCTCTACTTTTCTTTTCTATGGGAATTCTTCTCCTCGACCACGCTCATGACTTCCAATGACCATCTTGCTTCACCTGCAACCCACTTAGATGTTTATCATTTATTTCACACCTTGCAACTGTCTCCACAAAGTATCACACTCTGTCTCCCATCACCTGCTGTCTCCAGTAGAATTCAATTTCTGACTCTACTCGATGTAGCCAGACTATTTCCTTTCCCTAAAAACAATTTCAGCCTTTGATACCACTCCTAGAGCAGAACCCACCCCCTTTGGATCTGCGATGACCTCTCGATCTAGGATCATTCGAACAGCTGATTCAGATTGACTCTTCGATTCTCTACTAGAACCCTACAAATTTTATCACAGGTCCTTTTTTCTCCAAAGTGTTGGTCCTCTTAACTTTTTGGAGCTCTTCTTGGCCCTTATAAGAAAGTTGACGCTGACACTTAGTTCTCTATGTCAGGCCCTTTCTATCATGTGACCTCGGGCTCTATCCTGGGGCTCGATCACACAAAGCACTTCGATCTTTGAGCTTCAGCTCTTTCCATGACAATCAACTCTTATGTTCCCAAACTCTGAATCGGTGAACTCAAAATGACATGAAGATCAAGGGTCCCCATCCCTCCTTTCGATCAAAGGCTACGATATCTTTGGACTCCAACCTTTCGGACTCTCTCGATATGTTCCTTTGATATCTCCAGGAGTACTATTTCAATGAATCGTGTGGATTTCTTCCATGCATCCCTTCCACATCCAATGGTTTGGATTCAAACCACTCTTTGCGACTTTGTGAAGATCTCTGTTTTCTCTCGGCAAACCTCCCAGAGTTCCAACTCCCAGATCTCCTGATATTCTACTACCTATCTCTTCCCGGTGATAGACAATTTTTTTGATCTTCAGGACTTCGGTGAGTCCTCGACCCTCTCCAACATTTAGCGCAATTTATACCCGAGAATTAGATTATTCTTGGCCTTCTTCTTCACTTCTTGTAGATTACTGCGTAATTTCTTCTTAGAATTTTCTTGTATTGAACCCTTCGAGGTTCTTAGTTCCTCTATGTGCTCTGGTGGACTTTCTATTTCCCTCTTGAAAACTTAATGCCCTTCCTCCTGACCTTGTAAGATTATCTTAATATATCCTTGGTGCACTCCTTGCGCTCGGCTAAGCCTTTCGATAGATTCTCCCTGAGCCCTTCCAGAAGTCTTAAGGAATATTCTTTCCTTTATGGATGCACTCTTGCAAAGCCTTCCTTCTTTAGAGTGTTAAACAACCATTGGGTTCTCTCAGTGCTTCCAACACTTCATAATGTGTTGTTCTTGTATGCTCTCATACTTTCTATATGCCCTCATGGGAGAGTATTATAGAGTATTTAGTAACTCCACATTGTGTTTCATCCCTCATAGTATTTCTTTCCAAGGTACTCAACCACCTTGAAATTTCCCTCTGAGTCTATGAATTATCCTGATGTTCCCTCTTGGAATCTTATCTTCTGACTCGAACGAGTTCAAACACGCGCTCCTTACGTCGGCTCACAGATTTTCCACCCTCTATCGTGCACTCCTTGCACTTAGCCTAGAGAACCATAACTAATCCAACACATTGAAAGATAGAATATTATAACTCTATCTCTGTAGATTATTTCTAACATAAATCTACAGCATAAACACATATGAATGACATCCACAACTAAACATCCATTACACAAAAACTAGAAAACAAGAAAATATGTTCCTTTCTATTAATGGTGGAATGTCCATTACAATATGTGAGTCCAGACTACAACCGAGTCTCGTCTCTTATATCTATCTCCTATATCTATCTATGATGTATATGTTCTACTGGTAACAATACAAGATTTTATACCAAAGGGGCTAGATGAGATTCCCTCCAAGCTAAGCTAGTGGTGTTTGTTATCACCATAACAATTTTTCAGATAGGATCCAAGTCTCAGAAATTTAGCGAAGAGCTACATCATTATGGAAGCATGATAATTTGGAGGATAAGATAACTTATGGAAGTATATGGAAAAAAATAGCAAAAGCACAAAAGGTAGGAATTGACAGACCGTAGATCTTGAAGTGGCCCAGATTAATGACCCAGACCCACATTGGGTGGTGAAATAGCACGAGAGATAATTTTTCAAATGCGGGCCGGGGAAACTATCATGGTTTCATTCGTGGATGTGTGGCACCTTCAGAGG
Organism: Picea mariana; assembly: GCA_032191745.1. Lineage (NCBI taxonomy): Eukaryota > Viridiplantae > Streptophyta > Pinopsida > Pinales > Pinaceae > Picea > Picea mariana. The sequence continues at coordinate 75,407 of JASDQU010586760.1, read as the reverse complement.
GACATCCGGGTGAAAAGTGGTCTACTGAAAACCATTTTCTCCAATCCCTGATATTGAAACTAGATGGGATCGACGGACCGTAGATCTTGGGGTGACCCAGATCAAAGGCCAAGACACATATCCAGAATTGAAGTAGCACAGAGGATAATATTTTGATGGAAGGTCAGCAAAACTACCATGGTTTCATTCATGGATGTGTGGCATCCTCAGAGGCACATCGAGGATGATCCAAATCCTAAATAAGAAGCTAAATATGTCCTCCACAGAACATCCATAGATAGCAGAAATAACAACCCTAGAGAAAGAAAAGGAGACATTCAGACAAGAAGCACTAAATTACAAAGATAAAGTGTTGCAGCTGAAAAAAGAGAAAGAAAATTGATTACAGGGACAAGTAGCAACATCAGATATGGATGTCATTGTACCTGCTAATATAGAATCTGGATCAAGTACTGATGGACTAGTTCAAGGTATGTCCCAAGTGAGTTTACAGAAAAGGGAAATCAAATGCCTTAAGGAGGCCTTAAAAAAGATGAAACAAGAGATGAAAATAAGAGATGAAAAGAAAGGGCGACTCTACAAATATACCAAAAATGTATTGACTCTACATGGTATGAAGATATCATCTTCATGCTGAAAAATTTGCAGGCTCCTCCTGAATTTAGTAGGACAAAAGTCAGATTCTTGAAATTGAAGGCAACAAAATTTTGTATAGTAAATGAATTTCTATATTGGAAAGATCCAGAAGGGATTTTATTGAGTTGTTTGATAGAAGAAGAAGCAGATAAAACCATCAGAGAGTTCCATAAATGTGACTGTGGAGGTCATCATTACTGGAAGACAACTATGCATAAAATTTTGAGGGATGGATTTTATTGGCCTTGAATTTTTCATTTCAGTGGAAGCTCGTTTCAGACAATGGGGCCTAGATTTTATAGGGGAAATACATTCACAATCATCATCTCAACACAAATGGATCCTGAGTGAAATAGATTATTTCACTATGTAGATTGAGAAAGTTCCTACCAGACATGCTATAGATGATGTTATCATTCAATTCTTAGAAGACAATATTTTGTCCAGATTCGGATGCCCGATCAATATTATAACRAACAATGTAGCGCCTTTCAAATATAATAAAATGGAGTAATTTTGTAGTGATTACAACATTACCCTTGGTCATTCCACCTCATACTACCTGTAAGGAAATGGKTTGGTCGAGTCTTCGAATAAAATCTTAGTCAGAATCATCAAAAAATTACTACAAGAGAATAAAAAGGCATGGCACAAAAAGCTCATCCACGCATTGTGGCTTGACAGGATATCCCCAAAGAGATATATTGCCACATTTCCTTTCCAAATCATTTATGGTACAGAATCTATCTTCCCTAATGCATTGGGATTGTTGGTAATGAATTTGTTATAGGAGCATGAGGAAGAAACAAATGCCAATCGGAGAAGAGATGATGAGCTGATCATGTACATAAAACTAGGGAAAAGGACTTCAATAATTCTTAGCTGCACCAAGACAAGATTAAAGAGGCTTTCGACAGACATACCAAGGTGCATGACTTCGAGCTAGGAGACTAGGTACTAAAATGGGATGCCAGAAACGAAGATAAGGGAAAACATGGAAAATTTGATCACCTATGCCTGGGCTCATTCAAAATTGCAGCCTACCATGGGAGAAATGCGTACTTGTTATAGGAGAGTAATGGAGAACTCACTGTAGGAGGGCCTGTGAATGGAAGGTTCCTCAAGAATTTCATCATTTGAAAATCATCACCACACCATTCATTGTACATAATCATTTTACATTTTCTTTTCGCATAAAGAAATTGGAATAAAAGCAACATAGTTGAAGCCCGAGGTGAAGGCCCTGAGCTATGCTGGGTCGATTTTGAAGTTTTGAATAAGGACCAGCAGATTCAGATTGCATGGATAAACCACATCCCAATGGGTAGGAACTCAGTCTACAGTTCTTTGCTACCTCACAGGTAGGATAGCATCCCCAGTTGGATCCAATGATATCGCCATAACAATTTTTCAGATAGGATCCAAGTCTCGAAAATTTAGCTAAGAGCTACATTGCTATGGAAGCATGATAATTTGGAGGATAAGGTCACTTATGGAAGTATATGGACAAATATAGAGGAAGTGCGAAAGTTAGGGATCATCAGACCGTAGATCTTGAAGGAACCCAGATCAACGACCCAGACCCATATTGGGCAGTGAAATAGCACAAGAGATAATTTTTCGAAGGCGGCCTGAGGAAACTATCGTGGTTTCATTCAAGGATGCATGGCACCTTCAGAGGCACATCAGGGTGAAAAGAGGTCTACCCAAAACTGTTTTCGCCAATCCCTGATATCGAAAGTTGATGGGACCTGACAGACCGTAGATCTTGGAGCGGTCAATATCAAAGGCCAAGACACATATCAGGCATTGAAGTAGCATGAAGGATAATTTTTTGAAGGAAGGTTTTGGAAACTACCATGGTTTCATTCATGGATGTGTGGAACCCTCAAAGGCACATTGGGGTGAAAAGCGATCTACCCAAAACTATTTTCTCCAATCCCGGATATGGAAAAACATGTATAAAAGGAGGGTCCCGGGTTCATTATTCTATAATTTTTCAAAGCACTTGAACATTTGAAAACTGGTGAAAACGCTCCATTCGAAATTAAATATCAACAGTGAACTATTTTTTCACACCTTCCACTGAATTACAAGTATTTTTCATCATTGCCAACAACCCTGTCATTTTGTCCGTGAAAGAGAAAGAATCCATCGCTAAAGAAGAATCCCTAATTGACAAGGATTCTGACGTATTTGACACAGAAGTTATAGTTTCACCCATTTCCATGTCCAAATCAAATTTTCTAGACAATGTTGGAAAAAAGATACTCTTCCTCGAAGCACCCCAAGCTTCCATTATCCCTTACATCATAGAAGTAGTTTTCCCTTTACTTGAGTTCGTAAGCTAGTGTGTGGAGTAGTATTCATAGGTAGAAAAGGTCATTTTGAATAAGGTAGGGTCAGAGGTTTTATGAGAAATAGTTAGTTCATCACTTCGACACACCCTTAGTATAACAGAGTCTTCATTCACAGTGTTAGATCCCTTTGAGGAAGATAAAATGATCACAGTCTACAGAGAATGCCCCTCAGAAGTAAAAACCTTGTTTTTGCAAACCATTGTCAAACCTGAACACCATTATGAAAGTCTGTCGTTACCTATCAATATAAGGGTTATGATTATTGAGGTCCAGCGGGCTTGTTCCCTTCTTAGTCAAATTTTAGGGTTGGATAAAATTAGGTTTGTAGTAGAACTCATGTCGGTTTCCTGTTGACCTTTTTTATGTCAGAGTCTAATCAGTCAGTTTGTATCAGTTTCGATAGGTTCATAGATGATAATATGCATCAACAACTCATAAATTTCAATTCAATGAGACACTTTAGATACTACACGCACTTGTTGAGAATCTTCTTGGAATTGAAAAAGATTGAATTCCTTGAAACCACATTCATATCGACTAAAAGTAAAAGGATCACCATGCTAATCTTCAACAACAAGATCATGTCCAGGGAACACAATCTTATCTTCAGCAGAGACCTTCCAAGGGTTATGGAATAAATGAAAAGCTTTTTACAACCAAATCCAGAGAGTAGGGTGGGAGATTGGATGTGTTCATACAATATATTATGATTTGGGTATATGGCTATCAAGCGTGACCTTACCTTTTACCAATCTTTCTGACTCCCAGAATCTTTGCCTTAGAGTTCATTAGACAAAGGATAATTTCAAAGATAGAGCATTTTTTGAAAGCGTAGAAGGCATCTAACTTGAAATTTCCTTTCATGGTAGGACCCTTTCTGGTAAAGAATAAGTCATGTTTACCCCTGATCCAATACAAAATCAGTGAGTTCAGGTTTACATAGTTATAAGGGAGGAAGTATGATCCACATCAGATCATATGAAAGAGAATATTGATGAGCAGAGAGGGCCACTATGAGCATGAGAATGTTGAAGGATTTGATAATCTAGATAATCTAGAAACCTATGCAGATATGGAGGTCCCTTTGCAACATGATCAGACAAAACAGACAGAGTCATCCCCTCAACAGAATCCATCACAGAAACCTTCCCCTAGGCTAGTTGTCAAAGCTCCAAAAATGATTGTTTATAATAAAAGGAATAGTTCAGAGGCACTGGGTTCTAGCAGTCAGCAAGATATTCTCAAGAAAATGAAAATTACACCATCCTCTCAGGTGGTGGATCTGGAAGAAGAAGAACCTGAAAATAAAATGAGCATGGAAATTGTAGAAGGTGAACCAAGAACGAAAAGGCTGGTATAGGAAGCAAGCCACAAAGTGAAAGTATCTCAAGGGTTTTCAGCAGCACGAAACATATATTTAGCAAGAATCTTGGGGAAGTATATCAATCCAAAGGGTACTTGATGAACAAGTATGTTGTAAAGGGAAGTATGTCCAATAGTGAAACAAGACACTTGCTGCTCGAAGTAGAGAAAATATCCTAGCATAAACCTTCCCTATTCTCAGTCAGGGATGTAGAAAGAAAGACATTTAATATAGCATTAATAGATGATGATAAAGTGTCTAAAATCAAGATGCATCATGAGAATATTTGTGCCCCTGACAAAGTAAAGTTTCACAGGAATTCCATTGACATGCTATATTCAAACTACCTAAGTTTGAGTCAGAAAGTTTCAAGATTAACAACACATGCACTAAAATTAGATGGGCAGACACAGGTCAAAAGATTGGAATCCGAAGGCCCTCAAGGGATAAATGATTTTTATATGAGAAAGATAAGATGATCCAAAGCCTAAAGAAGAATATGAAGATTTCCTCCACAGAACATCCACAGACAATAGAACTAGCATCCCTAGAGAAAGAAAAGGAGACATTCAAACAAGAAGCACTAAATTCCTAGTTTTGAAACGTATTTTGTGTAATCATTGTAAATTGGTTCATATACCAAGAATGTTAGTTGAAATAATTATAATCAGTTGTGAAAGATGGAACGTTTCAGTTTCATCCATTGTAATCGAATTGTATAAACACTGGAATACTTGAATGAACTAATGTTGGCATAATTGAAAGAGCACCTTTTTGGTTGTTTAAACTCTATTGTAATTTTCTGAAGCTTAATTGAATATATATGCAGAAGATTTGGAAGTCTTTATGAAAATATTCTAATGGTGGTGATATGAGTTTTATCTTCCTTCATTGTACGTATTTCCTGTGATCTTTTATTCCATTTACATTTTCGTCTGTTTAAATTAGAAATTTAAAGGCACATAATTCGTCCTATGATGCTCTTGGCTTAAGTAATTTAATATCATTTATGTTTCTTCTTAGCTAATTCAGAATTCATTTCCATAATGATCTGATGTAGTTATTTTTTTTCTCTACCTTCCTACATTATACTTAAATTAAAATATGACTCAGATTCATTACCTCATTTAGCCTTATCCTCTAGAGAGTTGTACCCATTGGTCATTGTTTTCATTCACATTTAGAATTTTGACTCCATAGACTCGAGTGTTCCTCCCCTTCATTGCCAACAACTATATTAGAAGCCCCCAAAACAAACCAAATCTAGCCATCGATTTCCAAAGAAATATCAAGTGACCTGAGAGAGCACTCTCTGAGTTGAGCAGGCTAGTGCCTTAGCTCTAAATCTGGTTGAAACATTTACCTATTTCATTTTTCTATCATCCAGATAAAATTTACAGAGTGCTAACATCCTGCCGCCGTTGTCGGGGATGAAATTGAAAAATATTCCCTGGGAAGAATGACTTAAATCTTTAGTGTGATCCCTGAAGGTGATAGTGGATCAAATACCTTATTGGCTAAGATTATTTTTACCCTGACAACTTCGTTACCCAGAGACTAGTTGCACCACACCATGTGAGATAGAAATCCTGGCTACTAAGAAAATCCACATGAGGAGCAACTCAGACCCAAAAGCTACAATCCCTGTGTCTGACCCTGAAAGGCTTGTATGTAAAAGAAACAAAAATCCACCAACCCTAGTGTTGCATCCAGACCGATATCTATCTTTTCCCAAGGATGGAGTGACTAGCATTGAATACCTTGACTTTGACGTAAAATTTGAGCAAATCATATTCAGAACTAAGTCTAAATCTTTTTTAAGCGAGACCATATTTGATGAAAAGAGATTCCAAGATTTGATTCTAGCTGCATCTTCCAGGCCTTTAGTGATCCCCACTCAAAACCAACAGCCACTCTGACCCCTCACAATAACTATGGTAGTCAAATTTTCTCCCCTCATACTTCCTCCTTAATTACACAATTTTCCTCAAGATTACAACCTAAGGATCAAACTATATGATGTTGAAGGTAACATATCATCTTAGAAGCATCTAGATTGGTTTAATGATTTCATAGACTTGGAAGAGGTGGACTTTGAAGATGTGAATATGAGTTTTTTTACATAAATTCTTGCAGGAGAAGTGAGGAAGTGGTTCAGAGCCCTTCCACTAGCCAGTATCGCAAATTTTGAAGCTTTTGAGACAAGCTTCCTTGCAAAATGGGGGGATAAGAAAAATCCCCTTTAACTGTTGACCCAGTTCAACAACATGAAGAAATCATCCAACGAAACAGTGTAGGATTTTTCATCCAGATTCATCAAGGTTTATAATGAAATTCCTGCTAAGGTAAAACCCCCCCTAAAGCTTCTCTTTTCAGATATGTTGATTATTTTGAAAGCGACTTTGCTTTATTATTAAGAGAACAAAGATCTTCCACATTGGATGATATGATGACCGATTCCATAGAGGTCAAAGTGAACCTAATGGATTCAGGGAAGATGAAAAATAACTCTGGAAGGGACACAAATAGAAATCAAGATAAAGAACATACTTCAACATCACAAACATCAGAGGAAAGGTTTGAGGCAATGATGAGAAACATGGAAAGAATGATGGAAAGAATGGATCTGGGAAACAGAGCTAACCCTGGAGAATAGGTTGATGGTCCACCTAGAAATCCAAGGAGACCAACAATTCCACAGATTAGACAAAGAGAGATAGACAAATAGAGAAAAGGAATCAGGGGAACCAAGAAAATCAAGCAGATCAGGAAAATTAGGAAAATTAGGGAAATTAGGGAAATCAAGGAAATGAAAGAGATTAGAAAATAAGGCCTCCTTTTCAAAATAATTATATAGATGAAAATTATGATGGATATTTTGAAGACAACATGAACTGCTATGATGATAAATAAACATAAGTGTTTTTTACTAAAGAATAACACGACTAGTTCATGGATGCAAGAGAGATATTTTTGCAAGATGAAGAGGAAAGGGTATCAGTAGAAAGGGAAGATTACGAGACAGGATTGCAAAATGCCATCATGTAATTCCAAAAACAATATAACCTTTGAAATCAAAATGTACCCCCAAACCCTCCAAAGGAAAATCCCACCAAAGAAGCTCAGGGTAACATACCTTCTGCAAGTTAGCCCAAAAAAGATTCAACTGCAAAGGACTCTAATGGGAAGGATTCTGCTACAAAGGGTACTGTGGAAAAGGGAAAGAAGAAAGAAGAACCCTAGAAGAAAATATTAGAAGCAAGGAAAGAAACGATTACCAAAGAGGTAGAGAAGACTTCATCCCCTTTTAATTTTGAAAGTGAGATGGCTAAGATCAAAATTTCTATACCATTTAATGAATTAATGAACAATAGCAAGTACCGAAATTAGATCATCAGGATGCATAAGATGGGGCAAACCTCTAATACCCTGAATGTACAATATGATCACCCAACCATCCTATTTTGACCAAGAGTAGAAGAAAGCCATGAAAATGAAGAAGTGCCTCCTTTTTATGTCAGTTTGAAAATCCACGACATGAATTTTTATAATGTCATGTTGGATTCATGAGTGTCTCACAATCAGATGCCCAAAGTGGTCATCAATTGGGTCTCGATGTCACAAGACATTATAAGGATCTGCTCTCTTTCGATTCAAGAAAGGTGAAATGACTTGGCCTGATCAAGGATCTGGTGGTGTCTTTAGCACAAATCCATGCAAAGAATATGGTAATGGACGTAGTGGTCTTTGATATCCCTCCAAAATTGGGTATGTTGTTGTACAGGTCATGGGATGAAAAATTAAAACGTACCCTCCATATGGAAAAGTCATATGCCACTATTCCTGTCTTTGGTCAAGACAAAAGATTGTATAGAGAGGTTTTTCTTAAATACATGGTCAGAAACAAATCACAACCTAGAAATCATCCTGTTTATTCAGTGGAAACTAAATTGGGGTATTCTATTTTCTTCAATGACCTATGCTCCGAAGAAGAGGAAACACAAATCATTATGGCTGACAAATACAAGCCTAACCAACAGATAGGAGAATTTTCAGAACAACAAGATGATGCGAAGGATTAGATATGGAAAATGAATTTTGATGGGGCTCCATGCAGAGAAGGAGCTGGAGCTGGCATATGGATCAATCATCCCATAAGAGACTCCAAATTATGTTCTTATAAGATTGTGTTTGAATGCATGAATACCATGGCTGAATTTGAAGCATTGATATTGGGGTTGAAAGTTTTGGAATAATTGGGTGCCAAACAAATTGTTGTGCATGGATACTTTGAGCTAATTATAAATCAAATCAAAGGCATATGCCAAGAAAAAAAACCTATATTGAGAGATTATCGAAATCTGGTACTAGACCTCCTCGAGAAGTTTCTATAATGTAATATTTTAGTAATTCTAAGAGAACAGAATCAGGTTGTTGATGCCTTGGCTACTTCAGTAATAGTTTTCAGAGTTCTGATTTTCCCTGAAAAAAACTACAAGGTTGAGGTCAAGTATAGGCTAGTAGTACCATATAATATGAATCACTGACAAGTTTCTAAGGATGACAAACAGATAGAAAGTTTCCTCAAAATGGAGAATGTGTTCAAGAATTTGAACATTGATGGAGAATACTGTGACAATGAGGTGGATGTAGCTACTTTCACAAAAGAAGGATATTTTGACAATCAGATTGCTGGAAGAAATATCATTCAACTAAAGAGTAACATCATCCCCAAAGGTTTGGTCCCATTGGAATTTTTTTTTGATAACAATGATGTGGTAAGAAGTCCGAAGATCACAATAAATGAAGGGGATGTGGAAAAATGAAATATCGTGACTCTGGAAGATCCAAATATCGTGAAGTTGTCCATACAACTCAACCATAAATTCAAAGAGAGGTATGTCAAATTAATGAAAGAATTTCATGATGTTTTGGCTTGGAGCTATGATGAGCTGAAATTTTATGATACCAGTGTAATCCAACATGTCATCCCAATCAAATAATATCACAAGCCATTCAAACAGAAATTAAGAAGGATAAACCCTCTGTTGTTACCATTTATAGAAAAATAAGTAAAGAAATGGTTTGAATCCAAAATCATAGTGTACCTGAGGTTTTCCAAATGGGTTTCAAATCTAGTGCTAGTTCGGAAAAAGAGCAAAGAAATCAGGTTGTGTGTGGATTTCAAGAATATGAACAAAGTATCTCTAAAGGATCATTACCCGTTGCCTAAGATGGATCATATTTTACAGAAAGTAGTGGGTTATCAGAAGATGTCAATGTTAGATGGATTCTCAGGATACAATCATATTATGGTGCACCCTGATGATCAAGAAAAGACGACATTTACTACACCATGGGGTAGATTTATATATGCCAAGATGCCTTTTGGGATTATGAATGTAGGGGAAACGTTTCAAAGAGCTATGGACATATCTTTTGCTGATGAAAAAGAAAAATTCATTGTTATCTACATTGATGACATCACTGTGTATTCTACCTCATATGAAGAACACCTAGAACACCTCAGAAGGGTGTTTCAAAAATGCAGGAAGTTTGAGATCTCTTTGAATCCTAAAAAGTCAAATTTTTCCATGTAAGAAGGAAAGTTGTTGGGTCACATCATTTCAAAAGAATGGATAAAGGTAGACCCCAAGAGATTTGAGGGGATCTTGAAAATTTGCATACCCAGAAGAAGAAAGAAGGTACAATCTTTCCTGGGCAAAGTGAATTTTCTCAGAAGGTTTATTAAAAATTTGGTTGAAATCATAAAACACATCAAAAACATGATCAGAAAGGGAAATGAAATAAAGTGGATTCCTGAAGCAAGAAAATCCTTTGAAGACATCAAAGTGGCATTAACCAAAGCTCCAGTACTTGTAAGCCCTAATTTTGAAAAATATTTCATACTATTCTCTTTTGCCTCAGAACACATGATTGTAGATTTTCTACTCCAGAAATATGACCAAAATTTTGAGAATTCGATAGCCTACTACAGTAAGACATTAAGAGATGTGCCTTTTGAAATATGACATAATGGAAAAAAAGTGTATGCTCTCATCAAAGACTTGAAAGAATTTAGAGTTTACATCCTACATTCCCACACCACTGCTTATGTGCCCAGTAGCTCAGTAAAGGACATCCTGACTTAGCCTCACCCAGAAGGAAAGAGGGGAAAATGGATTGCATTATTATTAGAATATGATCTAGATATCAAACCCACGAAGTTGATCAAAGGACAATGGCTTGCTAAGTTGATGGCACATAAGAACTGTGAACTCTTGGGATTAAATTTCATTGCAGACTTGTCAGACAGTACAACAAAAGAAGAAAGGGTGACTCCACAAATATCCCAAAAATTTCTTGACTCTACGTGGTATGCAGATATCATCTTTGTGCTGTAAAAATTTGCCAGCTCCTCTGGAATTTAGTAAGACAAAAGAAAAATTCTTGAAATTGAAGGAAACAAAATTTTGTATAGTAAATGAATTGTTATATTGGAAAGATCTAGGAGGGATTTTATTGAGTTGTTTGATAGAATAAAAAGAAGAGAAAACTATCAGAGAGTTCCATAAAGGTGATTGTGGAGGTCATCCTTATTGGAAGACAACTATGCATAAAATTCTAATGGATGTATTGTATTGGACTAGAATTTTTCTCGATGCTTATAAAGAGGTTTTGATGTGCCATGAATGTAAAATCTTCGATGGGAAACGTAATTTGCAGTCTCTTCCTTTAAAACCCATTTCAGTGGAAGCTCCTTTCAGATAGTGGGGCCTGGATTTTATAGGGGAAATACATCCACAATCATCATCTCAACACAAATGGATCCTAACCACAACAGATTATTTCACTAAGTGGATTCAGGTAGTTCCTACCAGATAGGCTACAGATGATGTTATGACATCCAATTCTTAGAAGACAATATTCTATCCAGATTTGGATGCCCTATCAAGATTATAATAGACAATGAAGCGACTTTCAAATTTAAGAAATTGGAGAAATTTTGTAGTGATTACAACATTAACCTTGGTCATTCCACATCATACTACCCATAAGGAAATGGATTGGCTGAGTCTTCGAATAAAATCTTAGTCAGAATCATCAAAAAATTACTACAATAGAATAAAAAGGCATGGCACAAAAATCTCATCCACGCATTCTAGGTTGACAGGATAACCCCAAAGAGATCTATTGCCACATATCCTTTCCAAATCATTTATGGTACATAAGCTATCTTAACTACTGCATTGGGATTGTTGGTAATGAATTTGTTACAAGAGTAGGAGGAAAAAAAAATGCCATTCAGAGAAGAGATGACGAGTGATCAGTGTACATCAAACCAGGGAAAAGTCCTTCAATAATGCTCAACTACGCCAAGACAAGATCAAAGAGGCTTTCAACAGACATACCAAAGTGGATGACTTTGAACCAAGAGACTGCGTACTAAAATGGGATGCCAGAAACAAAGATAAGGGAAAACATGGAAAATTTGATCACCTATGGCTGGGCTCATTAAAAATTGCAACCTACCGTGAGAGAAATGCCTACCTGTTACAGGAGAGTAATGGAGAACTCACTGGAGGAGGGCCTATGAATACCAATTTTCTCAAGCATTACATCGTCTAAAAATCATCACCACACCATTCATTGTACATAATCATTTTTACGTTTTCTTTTCGCATAAAGAAATTGGAATAAAAGAAGCATAGTTGAAGCCCGCAGTGAAGGCCCTGAGCTATGCTGGATCGATTTTGAATTTTTTAATAAAGACTAGCAGATTTAGATTGCATGGACAAACCACAACCCAATGGGTAGGCACTCAGTCTATAGTTTTTTTCTACCCTGCAGGGAGGATAGAATCCCCAGTTGGAGCCAATGTTATCGCCATAACAATTTTTTAGATAGGATCCAAGTCTCAAAAATTTACTGAAGAGCTACATCATTATGTAAGCATGAAAATTTGGAGGATAACGTCACTTACGGAAGTATATGGACAAATATAGAGGAAGCCTGGAAGGTGGGACTCGATATACCGTAGATCTTGAAGCGGCCAAAATCAACGTCCCAGGCCCATATCGGGCAACAAAATAATGAGAGAGACAATTTTTTCAAAGGTGGGTCGTGGAAACTACCATGGTTTCATTCGTGGATGCATGGAACCTTCAGAGGAACATCAGGGTTAAAAGTGGTCTACCCAAAACCATTTTTGCCAATCCCCGATATCAAAAGTTGATGGGACCCAGCAGACCGTAGATCTTGGAGAGACCCAGATCGACGACCAAGACACATATCGGGCATTGAAGTAGCACTAAGGATAATCTTTCGAATGAAGGTCAGGGAAACTACCATGGTTTCATTCATGGACACGTGGCACCCTCATATGTACATCGGGGTGAACAACAGTCTACACAAAACCGTTTTATCCAATCCCTGATATGAAAAAAAACGTATAAAAGGGGGGTCTCGTGTTCATTATTCTATAATTTTTCAAAGCACTCAAACGTTTGAAAAGTGGCACAAACCCTCCATTCAAAATTAAAGATCAACAGTGAAATCATTTCACACACCTTCCGCTGAATTATAGGTATTTTTCATCATGGCCAACAACCCTGTCATTTTGTCCATGAAAGAGCAAGAATCAGTTGCTAAAGAAGAAGCCCTAATTGACATGGATTCTGATGTATTTGAAACAGAAAATACAGTTTCACCCATTTCCGTGTCCAAATCAAATTTTCTAGACAATGTTGGAAAACAGATACTCTTCCTCAAAGTGGCCCAAGCTTCCATTACACCTTACCTCGTAGAAGTATTTTTCCCTTTCCCTGAGTTCGTAAGCTAGTGTGCGAAGCAATATTTGCAGGTAGAAAAGGTCATTTTGAATAAGGTAGGGGCATAGGTTTTATGAGAAATAGATATTTTGTCGCTTCGAAACACCCTCAGTATACCAGAGTCTTGATCCACAGTGTTAGATCCGTTCCATGAAGAGAAAATGATCACAGTATACAGAGAATTCCCCTCAGAAGTAAAAACCTTGTTTCTGCAAACCATTATCAAACCTGAACACCATTTCTAAAGTCTTTTGTAACCTATCAATATAAATGTTATGATTATTGAGGTCCAGTGGGCTTGTTCCCTGCTTAGTCAAATTTTAGGGTTGGATAACGACAGGTTTGTAGTAGAAGTCATGTTGGGTTTCCTGTTTAAACTTTTTATGTTAGTGTTAAGCCCTAATATTGGCTCATTACCCTTTAATTGGGGCATATTATATTAGTAATGTTATTTTATTTATGTTAGCTTTAGGCCATTAGTTGTAATTATACCTCCTAGTCTCTTATATATACCAAGGAGACATTTTCATTTTGAATCATCTTGTACTTGAACATTTAAGTGGGGTAAAAGGAGGTTGACCCCTCAAAGAGGATTATTATCTGAAATTATCTCTTTTTCAAGGCGTTGAGTACTTTTTCTGAGGTTTTTCTATGCTATATTGATATTTGGTTCTTAACATATGGTATCGGAGCTCAAGGTCTTGGGGTTTCGTAGCTACATCTGAGACACCTTGGAATTTTCACTGTAACTTTTTTTCTACAATGTTTCAGAAGGAACATATTGGAGGATGTTTAGTAGACAGATCAAAGTATGTTGGGTTCAAATTTTAGATCCTGAGGCCTTATACTTTCGGAGATACAACCTGTACAAGATAGGGTTCTGGAATCATCTTGAACTGAGTCATTGCGGAATTTTCACTATAAAAAAATTTATGTAACATTTCAGACCCTGGAATCCAGAGTCTATTCACAGAAATTAGTAAGGTATATTTGGTAAAAAGCTAAGCTTTTGGGTCATCTTAAATTTGTAGATACACCCTATGTAAGATAGGGTATCTGACTAGTCCTATTGACTAGTCTCAAGAAGGTGTTCCAGGTAAAACAATCATAACTTCTTCCTAGAGTATCCAAATTGAGTGGGACTAGTTTCCTTGGATCGTGGCTGGTCTGTAGTATTTCTGGTATGAGTTTCAGAATTTTATATCAATTATTTTGTGAGGGCAATGCTATACAAGTGAGATCTCATGGGAAGGCCAAAAATCGGCAAGTTGTGGGGAAGTTACCGTAAATTCCACTTGGCACATCCAATTTTGATTAGACCTATGGAATTTCAGAGAAGAAATATCAAAGAACTACATAAAAGAAATTTTCATACCCAGAAGGGCTGAAACTTGGGAGATACAACAGAAGAAAGATTGTCTAGCAGAACCACCTCAAACCCAAGGTTCAAAAGTGATACTTGGCCAACATGCCACCCAAAAAGGGAACTTCTACACCAAATAAGCCTCCAGACAATCCTACTTGGACTCTTGATGAAGGTGAAGAAATACATAGGGACATAAATGATTTACAAAAGAAGATAGTTACAGAACATGAACTACAAGAGATGGAAGCTAAGTTGGAGGCAAAGATGGATGGCTTAAAAGAGGATATCATGGAAGTATTGAAAAATTTCGTAACAAAGAAGACACCTGCAAGTGAAAATGCATCCCATGAAATTCATGATGAGGACACAAGGAAAGTGAATTAAGAATGGAGAAACTCCAACTTTGGGTTGAAGACCAACCACGTTCCTAAGATCGATATGAGGAAGTTTGATGGCAAGGACCCAATCACATGGATACTTCAAATGGAGCAATTATTTGATATACATAACGTGCCACATACACAAAAGGTACAAATTGCTTCTTTATATTTAGAACCTAATCAATTTGTATGGTATCGATGGATTTGTTCTCGCAAGTCACTCGTCACTTGGACAATTTCCACGGAAGAAATGATAGCACACTATGTGGATACAAGCAGCAATACCTTCTTTAGCCAATTGATAAATCTCAAGCAAAAGGGTGAAGTTACTGAGCACATTGAGAACTTCCAAAGATTGAATATAAAGGTAAATGATATTCCAGATGAGCACTTGATTGATGTATTCATGGGAACTTTAAAGGATAACATTCAACATGAGGTTCGCCTTTGGAAACCCAAATCATTGCAAAATGCATTTAAGGTGGAAAGAAATGTTGAAAGTAAAAATATGGTGTTGGCTACTAGAAGGACCAATCCTAACATCTATAGAGAGAACAATGCTCCTTCTTCTAAAAAACCTCAACCTACAAGGTTGAAACCTCAACAGTTGGAGGAAAGAAAAGAAAAAGGTTTATGCTTTAATTCTGACAGCAAGTACCGTAAGAGACATAAGTGTGGTGAGAAGAAATTATTCTACATATATTGTGAAGAGGAAGAAGAACAAGAACAAGAACCATCTCAAGATGAAAATGTAGAAGCAATTTCATCTGAAGAGTTGACTCCCACGATATCATGTAATTCATTGGCTGGAATTATCACTCCTCAAACCCTCAATATCGAAGGATACATAAAAAATAAAAAGGTAATAGTCCTAATTTATTCTGGAAGTACTCATAATTTCATTCACTATAAATTAGCCAAAGCTCTCAATTGCTTTGTATATCCAGTGCCAGAGTTTCAAGTAATGATTGCAGATGGAGGAACCATCAATTGCTCAGGAAAATGCAATAAGATCAATCTTACTATGGGGGAATATGTAATGAATATTCCAATGATTGCTATACCCATGGGTGGTGTATATGTTGTACTAGGAATCTAATGGTTACAATCATTAGGAACAATGGCTTTTAATTTTCAACAACTTTTCATGAAATTTTCATTGGAAGGAAAAGAAATTGAGTTAAGAGGTATCACAGGGAAACTCGGTAAGGTGATAAGCTCTAATGGCATGAAAAAATTATTGAAAAAGGGGCATCAAGGCATTATTGCACAACTATGCTCACTAGATGTTCAAACTTCTAANCCTAATTCCTGGGAGTGTTCCTCCTAACATCGGGCCATACAGATACCCTTACGCCCAGAAGAGTGAAATTGAGTGCATGGTTGAAGAAATATTAGAGGCTGGCATTATTAGACCTAGCCAAAGTTCTTACTCTCCACCAGTGGTAATGGTATTCACGAAAGATAGCTCATGGTGTATGTGTCCAAATTATAGAGAGCTCAACAAGATCACTATTAAATATAAGTTTCCCATTCCCGTCATTGATGAATTGTTAGATGAACTACATGGAGCAATATATTTCACAAAATTGGATCTTCGTTCAAGGTATCATCAGATCAGAATGAAGGAAGAAGATATCCCAAAAACAACAGTCCGAACTCATGAAGGCCATTATGAATTTTTGGTCATGCCTTTTGGCCTTACAAATGCACCTTCCACATTCCAAGGGTTGATGAATTCCATATTCAAGCCCTTCCTTTGAAAATTTGTGTTAGTATTTTTTGATGATATACTAATCTATAGCAAGTCTTGGGAGGATCATCTGCGACATGTTGACAAGGTGCTGCAACTACTAAAGGAGAAACAACTATATGCCAAACCATCCAAATGTTTCTTTGGAGTAAAGGTGGTAGAGTATTTGGGTCATATTGTATCTCATGAAGGTGTCAAGGTAGACCCTAACAATATTAAGGCCATGATGGACTGGCCGATTCCCAAAACATTGAAGAATCTTAGAGGATTTTTGGGTTTGACAGGTTACTACTGCAAGTTTGTTCGAAACTATGGAAGAATAGAAACATCTTTAATGGGACTAACTAAGAAGGATGCATTTTCATGGACTCTAGAGGAAACTAAAGATTTTGAACAACTTAAAGAGGTGATGTGCAAAGTTCCTGTCTTGACCACTTCAGACTTCACAAAAACCTTTTTTGTGGAATGTGATGCTTTAGGAAATGGAATTGGTGCTATCCTAATGCAAGAAGGAAGGCCCTTAGCTTTTGAAAGTCGACCACTCAAGGGAAAGGACTTACACAAACCCATTTATGAGAAGGAAATGATGACAATACTACATGCATTGAAGAAATGGCATCCTTACCTAATAGGTAAGCACTTCAAGGTCAAAACAGATCATGATAGTCTTAAATACTTATTGGAACAATGACTATCTTCAGAAGAACAACAAAAATGGGTAACCAAGATATTGGGTTATTATTTTGAAATCGTCTATAAAAAGGGGAAGAAATTTTTTTTGGTAGATGCACTCTCAAGAAAGGATGAAGATGCTGAGGCCTTTCTCTGTGCTATCTCAATCATCCAACCCAATTGGATAATAGAAGCGAGGGATGAATGGAAGAATGATGAAAAAGTGTGGACTCTCATTCAAAGGTTACAACAGGATTCCAGTGCATCAGATATATTTACATGGAAAAATGATTCACTATGGTACAAAGATCACTTATATTTATGTAAGAACTCCCAACTCAAACAAAAGGTACTATTAGAATTGCACACCTCTCCAGTAGGAGGGCACTCGGGATTTTTGAAAACCTACCATAGAGTCAAGAAGGATTTTTTTGGGGATGGCCTTAAAACTGATGTTCAAAGGTTTGTGGCAAAATGTTTAGTTTTCCAACAAAATAAGGTGGAAACAATTAAGACCCCAGGTATTTTACAACCATTATCCATCCCAAGTCAGTGCTGGGAGGAGGTTTACATGGATTTCATCACAGGGTTACCAAAGTCTAAAGGAAATAATGTCATCATGGTTATTGTTGATAGACTAACCAAGTACGCACACTTTTGTGCACTCTCTCATCCCTTCAAAGCTAGTACAGTTGCCACCGCATTCATGGAGACAGTTCAAAAGCTACATGGAAGACCAAAGATTATTGTAAGTGACAGAGATCCCATCTTCACTGGACATTTTTGGACAGAATTATTTTCTTGTTTGGGTACTCAATTGGCTCATAGCTCATCCTATCATCCTCAATCTGATGGACAAACCAAGATAGTGAACAAATGTTTGGAAGGCTACCTTCATTTCTTTTTCTCTGATAAATAAATACAATGGTTCAAATGGTTACACTTGGCAGAATGGTGGTATAACACTTCCTTTCATACTGCAACAAAAATGACACCATTTGTGGCACTTTATGGATACCACCCTCCTTCCATAACTTCTTCTCTAAAATAAAAATCTAAGGTTCAAGCAGTGAAATATCACACCGAGAATCAAGAACAAGTTCTCCAAATATTAAAGGAAAACCTGACCATGGCACAAAATCACATGAAACAACAAGCAGATCAACCTCGTAGTGAAATAAGTTTTGAAGTAGGGGATTGGGTGTTTTTAATACTACAACCATAAAAACATATGTCCCTCAAGCAAGCCAAGAAGGATAATAAATTATCACCAAAGTACTATGGCCCTTATAAGGTGTTGCAAAAGATTGGTACTATGGCATAGAAATTGGAGTTGCATGCATCTTCATGAGTACACCCAGTTTTCCATGTTTCATGCTTGAAGAAGGTTATAGGTGACAATATCCTAGTTCAAACTATATTTCCAGAACTTGACGAGGAAGGAAAAATCATATTGGAGCCTAAAGCCATCACTAACACAAAAATTTTCCAGCTGAGGAATAGATCCATTTCAGAGTATCTCATTAAATGGAGGAAACTATCGGTTGAAGATTCCACTTGGGAAGATGAGTCTTTTATACAGAAGCATACAGAGTTACTCAAGCATTGCAGACAACACTTGTCTCAAGGGGAGGGGCATGTTAAGCCCTAATATGGTTCATTACCCCTTAATTGGGACACATTATATTAGTAATGTTATTTTATTTATGTCGGCTTTAGTCCATTAGTTGTAATTATACCTCCTAGGCTCCTATATATACCAAGGAGACATTTTCATTTTGAATCATCTTGTACTTGAACATTTAAATGGGGTAAAAGGAGGTTGCCCCCTAGAAGAGGCTTATTATCTGAAATTATCTCTTTTTCAAGGCTTTGAGTACTTTTTATGAAGTTTTTCTATGCTATATTGATATTTGGTTCTTAACAGTTAGAGTCTAGTGAGTCATTTTGTATCAGTTTCGACAGGTTCATAGTTGATAATATGCATCAATAGCTGGTAAATTTCAATTCATTGAGACACTTCATATAATGCACACACATTTTGAGAATTTTCCTGGAATTGAACAAGACCGAATTCCTTGAAACCGCATTCATCTCGACTTAATGTAAAAGAATCATCATGCTTATCTTCATCAACAAGATCATGTCCAAGGCACACAGTCTTATCTTCAACACGAACCTGCCAAGGGTTCTAGAAGAAATGAAAATATTTTTACAACCAAATCCAAAGAGTAGGGTGGGAGATTGGATGTTGTTCATACAATCTACTATGATTTGGGTATATGGATATCAAGAGGGACCTTACCTTTTACCAGTATTTCTGACTCCCATAATCTTTGCCTTAGATTTCATCATACAAAGGATAATTTTAGAGACAGAGCATTTTGTGAAAGTGCACAAGGCATCTAACTTGAAATTTACTTTCATGGTAGAACCCTTTATGGTAAATTATAAGTCTTGTTTACCCCATATCTAATACAAACTCGGTGAATTTAGGCTTACATAGTTATAAGGGGGGAAGTATGATCTGCATTAGATCATATCAAATAGAAGATTGATGAGCAGACAAGGTTCATACGAGCATGATCATGTTGAAGGATTTGATAAGATGACTAATCTAGAAACCTGTGCAGATATGGAGGTCACTTTGCAATATGATCAGAAAAAATAGATAGATTTAGCACCTCAGCAAAATACAACACATAAACCTTCCCCTAGGCTGGTTGTGAAAGCTCCAAAAATTAGTGTTTATAATGAAAGGAATAGTTTAGAGGCACTAGGTGCCATTAGTCATGAAGATATTCTCAAGAAAATGAAAATTACACCATCCTCTCAAGTGGTGGACCTGGAAGAAGAAGAACCTGAAAAGAAAATGAGCATGGAAATGGTAGAATGTGGAGCCAAGAATGAAGAGGTTGGTACAGGAAGCAAGCCACAAAGTGAAAGAATCTCAAGGGTTTTTAGCAACAAGAAACATATATTTAGCAAGACACTTGGGGAAGTCTATCAATCCAAAGAGGACTTAATGAACCAATATGCTGTAAAGGGAAGTATGGCCAATAGTGAAATAAGAGACTTGTTGTTCGAAGTAGAGAAAATCTCCCAGCATACAGCTTCCCTGTTCTCATTTAGGGATGTAGAAAGAAATAAGTTTAATATAGCAATAGAAGATGATGACAAAGTGTCTGAAATCAAGATGCATTATGAGAATATTGGTTCCCTTGAGAAAGCAAATTTTCCCAAGAACGCCAGTGACATGATATATTCAGAGTACCTAAGTTTCAGTCTGAAAGTTTCAAGATTAGTAACACATGCACTAAAATTAGATGGGCAATTGAAATAGGAAAAAGCATCCAGCAAATCCTGGCAGACACAAGTCAAAAGATTGGAATCTGAAGGCCCTCAAGGGATAAAGGCTTCTTTACATGAGAAATATAAGATGATCTAAAGCCTAAAGAAGAAGTTGAAGATGTCCTCTACAGAACATCCATAGACAACATAACTAGCATCCCTAAAGCAAGAAAATGAGACATTCAGACAAGAAGCACTAACTTACAAAGATAAAGTGTTGTAACTGGAAAAAGAGAAAGAAAACTGGTTATAGGAACAAGTAGCAACATAAGATATGGTTGTCATTGTACCTGCTAATACAGAAGATGGATCAAGCACTGTTGGACTGGTTCAAGGTATGTCCCAAGTGATTTTACAGACAGGGGAAATCATAAGCCTTAAGGAGGCCTTAGAAAATCTAAAACAAGAGATGAAAAGATGGCTCCACTCCAAAGAGAAAACCAAGATTTGCAAGAGAGGTTGAGCAAGATGAAAATGAGGTTAAAGGGTAAAACACTGTTACAAGGAGCTAAACATGTGATCTGGGATGTTATTACTACAAAGGCTGCTAAGTTCATGGTTTATATGAATTTTACAAATGACAAAGACAACATGGCTACCACAGTCTGAAGAAGGTGTATTGTTGTTAATGAAACATTAGCCAAGAAACCATCAGAATGGGCCTAGAATGCTATTGAATTGTTGAATTTAGTTCCCACTACTGATCTTCATACTATCAGGGTGAAGGAAAGAACTACGTTGATCATTTGGGCTAGGAGGATGATCGCCAAGAATCACTTGCTCAAATTAGTTCAAAGCAAATCTATGCAAATGGAGCACATTATACAGGATTTTAAAGATACGTTTGAACAATTGTTTATCAAGGGCGTCTCACCATTTTGGGATGGAAAAGGTTCATTATACAATCAATAAGACTAAAATTCTCTCCTCATTCAGTTTAGGATGGACCATTCCAAATTTGAAGCTATGGAGGAAACTCTGAAAGGCCCAAGCCTGGTAGAGTATTTGGCAACAAACTTTGAAATTTTGAATCAATTTAAAACAGTGAAGATTGGCCTGTCGACGATGTCCTATGCCACATGAATTGACCTGGAAATTTTGATTAAGGAGATGATGGATTATGAGATTCCTTATAACTCACAATGTAAAGAAAACCTATGGCTGGGTAAGACAAAATGTAGTTTCCACGAAACCAGTAAATGATCTCCAAGTGTCATCGAATTTGCAAATTCAATAGAAGATCAAGACAAGCCAGGTATCGTAAAGGAAGATGAGCAGTCAGAGAAACCCATTGCTAGTTTTGAAATGTATTTTGTGTAATCATTGTAAATTGGTTCATATACTGAGACTGACAGTTGAAATTATTATAATCAGTTGTAGAAGCTGAAATGTTTCAGTTTCATCCATTGTAATTGAATTGTATAAATAATGGAATACTTGAATGAACTAATGTTGGCAGAAGTGCAAGAGCATTGTTTTGGTTGTTTCGAACTCTATTGTATTCTTATAAAGTTGAATTGAATATATATGAATATGATTTTGAAGTCTCTATGAAAAGATTCTAATGGTGGTGATATGATTTTTGTCTTCCTTCATTGTATGCATTTCCTATAATCTTTTATTCCATTTACATTTTCGTCTGTTTAAATTGGAAAGTTAAATGCCTAGAATTCGTCTTGTGACGCTCTTGGCTTAAGCAATTTAAATTATGTATGTTTCTTGTTAGCCAATTAAGAATTCATTTCCATAATGCTCTGATGCAGTTATTTGTTTTCTCTATCTTCCTACATTCTACTTAAATTCAAATATAACTCATACTCATTGCCTCATTTAGCTTTATTCTCTAAAGAGTTCTACCGGCTAGTCATTGTTTTCATTCACTTTCAGAATTTTTACTCCATAGCCCTGAGTGTTACTCCCCTTCATTTCCATAAAATTTATTAGAAACCCACAAAACAAACCAAATCTATCCACTGATTTTTAAATAGATATCAAGTGACATGAGAGAGCCCTCTCTCAGTTGAGCGAGCTATTGCCTTAGCTCTAAAGTTGGTTGAAATAGTTACCTCTGTCATTTTTCTATCAGCCAAATTTTTTTTACAGAGTGTTAATAGTGTCTAATCACCATTCAAAACACATGACTAATGAGGAAGATTACAATCATGGAAACCTGATTCGAACCGGATGCAGATCCCTCCTACCGTCAACCACTTAATGGCCACCTCATCTACATCTTGTTTGCAGGTACAAATTGGCTCTACCAAACTGTCGGTATTAATTTCCTTAATCACGATTTATATTCTAGAAGGAAAAATGAGAGGGTGGTGCCTCTTGCTTCATTGAATGCGCACCACTCGTGCTAATCAACTGGTGTGTGCTGAGGTGGAGCGTTCTCCTGCAGAAATTAACCAAAAATATAATTATTCCAAGTCATTCTCCTCTGAATTGGTTTTCCAATGACAGAAATATCACCCCAATGAGATATTGGAGTTAAACATTAGTTCTCCCTGAAAAAAAACTTTTAGCCCCCCTAAGCTTATACAAAAAATTGAAAACTACAAAGGTGATTCCTTCAAACCAAGTTCTGTATGAACATAGCTCGAAACCGCGATCGTATTAACTCTTTGGCACCTTCCTCTAGCGCTCTTCTCTTTATTCTCTACACGGGACCTCGTTCAAACATAATTTCTGACGGCTTGATAACATTTTAGTGCTTTTCTCCATGTTCTTCCACACGAGAGCTTGCACGAACACCAAGTCTGAGGGTTTGTTCACTTCCAGGCCCTTCTTAACTTAGGATGGGACCGACGCTGGGACCAATTCCTATGGACTTCGGCCTTCAACTCTTTTCCCTTTTCAACTTTTGTTTTCCCCCGAAGTTACACTCTTCGAAGCCTTTAATAACTCCACTAGAAAAAATAGACAATTGGTATTTAATCTCCCGTCAAATTGATAGTCTTAACCCCCATCTAGAGGATTCAACAAGATCAACGACTATGAATTAATCAAGCGTTGAGATGAAGAACTGTCAACCAATTCAGAATTTTGACACTCTAGGGTTTTGAGATATTTTCATTCACGAGTCTTCCACCTCCTCGTAGTGACAATCCTCTAAAGTGATTACTCTACTCATCCAAGGACAGTCAAGAATTAATCAAGAATTGATATGGATGATTCTCACATACTCCAGAAATTCAGTGCTCTAGGATATTTGCATTCCCAAGTCTTCCACTTCCATGGAGTGACAATCCTTTGAAGTACTTATCTCTGCTCCCTTTGCTTTATTTAATGATCGAGAGAGGTCCCGAAGGGATCTTATATTGATGTCTTGCATGCTTTCATGACTTCAAGCTTTGACACTTTTTACTAACAAAACTTGGAAAACCCTAGAGTAACATGCTCTTGGAGATGGCACGACATGTTGACGTCACCCAAGGTGACACGAACCCGTAGCACATGTGCCATGTGTTACTAAAAAATAGATAGATCATTGTCTAAAAGGTACTAAAACTGGGTGACACATGTCCCCAAACGACACCCCTTCCATGTGGCATGAGCCACGTCATCAACCACATGGACGATCCACAATCACTGCTCCAGATCCGATGGTCTGCATGACATCACGACTTTACACTTTCATGCATTCGACACTTCAGGACTACGATGCTTCGAGGTTTTTATCTGCAACATACTTAGTAATCGTCGGAGTGGTTAAGTTTCAAAGACTGAACTGCACTACCCTTCTACCACTTCTATATTCGACGGCATACAACACTCCTGAATTCCTTCCCTTGATCTAATGATTGACGGGAATTACAGGACTTCACTGCTCCGGGGCTCCGAAACATTTCAACTCTCGATATTCTCAACTCCTTTGGAGTTATACTTGTCGAAGCAGTCTTAAAGTGACAATGATTGCTTACCCTCGGTTAACACCTTCGCTTACGCTATCCCTCCACTACTTGATCTAACGGTCGAGAAAGGTCCTGAAGCGATCCTAGATCGACAACCTGCATGCCTTCACGACTTCAAGATTTTGCACCTTTCACTGGTAGAAACCTAGAAACCCTCGGAGTCACATACTCCCAAAGATGACACAGCATGATGATGTCACCCAAGGTGACGTGTAACCGTGGCACATGTTCCACTAGTCACTCAAAAATGAACAGATCATGGTCCAAAAGGTACCAAAACTGGAGGAAACGTGTGCCCACACAACACCCCTACCATGTGTAATAAGCGACTTCATCAATCAAATTCAAGACTCTGGGACTCCGGGCTTTAGAAGTTTCTCGAGTCCGACACCTAATACCTCTTGGATAGCTGAATTTCGAACTGAAATCAATGGATCACACTCCTCCCATAGCCAATGACTACGATTAACTCTCTCTTTGGCTTTGGGTTTTCTTGCTCCAGATGACCCCCATACTCTCGGATACTTCCTAGATGTGACAGTACTAAACACTCCTCAAATCCACCGCTCCATCTAATGATCAACGAGACTTAGAGACCTGGCCTTCGGTAGTTCAAGCTATGCATGCCTACCAAGATCGTCAAAGTGGTGAAGTTATGAAGTATTACCCTTCGCGCTTAGCCTCGATTGATGATCGATGATAAAAAATCTAGATCTGACGACTGAGACTTAACATTTCAAAACTTCTAGGTTTTCCTTCATCGGATGGCTCCTACTCACCGACCCTCTGATCCAACAATCCATATATCTCTTGATCCCATAGTGGCGATCACTCCCAAATTCGAAAGGGGCAATCACCATCCTTCGATCCCTTACAAAGGATCTATGACGTTCTAGCTTCTACATGAAATTTACAACACCATTCCTCCTGAGATTTACGACTTCAAGGTCATAAATAGATCTCAACCACGAGACTCTGAAAAACATATTTGGCCCATACATGCCCAATGTTTCAACCATTATCTTTGATACCAATCTGTAACATACCTAGCAACACATAGGATGGGCTACGACAGTTAAACAAGTTACAACACACCCAGCCACTAGTAGGTAGGGCACGCTGCAATCCCAAGACTCAGTTCTCTGAACGAATCTCAAATTCTAACAACATTTAATAAAAAAAAAAAAACATGAAATAACCAAATGCATTAATCAAGATCCATGCCACAACATAAAAGAGATAAACAATGTTCCATTCACAAAAAATAGCTAGGAGATAGGCACATTAAAAATACATATATCAGAGATAATTAAATAGAAAGCGGAAATAAACATTACATAGAAAACACAAAGAGCACTTATCTTTGCAAGTAAATGTTCACCAACTGGCTACAGACCAATGACGTTCCTCCCAACCATAGACATTGTTGTTCATTTACTCTCAACAGTAGGTCACCTCCAAGATAGGTCTATGAATCCATAAGGACAGGTCCTAGGCCATGTATAAACACACAACAATTGGCTAAGTATCTCTCAAGTTTCCCAACCTCACAACAAATCCTAATTTCTAGCTCGCTTTCCCCCTCAGCCTGCACAACCCCAAGAAATGAACACCTTTCTCTGCCATGTGGTCCCTGAGGTTGTTCCATTTCTCTCAAGGGATTCATTTCTACTAGTGAGTAAATCTCCCTAATGGAAACTCCAAGGACTCTCAATTGTGGATAGTTCCATCCGAACTTCCATCAAGCTTATGCACACAGGCATCCATTCCCTCCTGAAATGATCAGTAAATCATTACAACCATTCAACAATGGCTCTCCTCTGTCTTCCATTCATTTCCATTCTCATCCCAAGAGAAAACGAACAAGAAATAGTGAGTGAAGAGTAAGAAGAACAAGAGAACAAGGGGAAGAACGCCCCAAAAATATCCCTCAAGGGATGTTCAAATAATTACATGAATACAAGAGCCACATGGCCTCCCTCCCAAGAAGCTCATGTAACCTCTTTTTCTCCATAAAATCAATTATGGGTAAATAAATAAGATTAAAAAGAATTATCCACTGAAGCCCCCTCTATCGTGGAATCATAAACCCCTATTTATTTTTTCCTTGTTGTCTTGCATCCAATGTGTTATCACTCCAGGGAACTACTTAGGGTTGTAAGATAAGTATGCCTGGTAACTTAAGAATTGAATATTTTTTAGTGGGTGGATCAATGGGATACCAATAAAGCACAATGAAGATATTTACTTATCAGAATATCTTAATGAACCAGTTCTTTTAGAAACTGTCAATCAGATGCAATATAACAGAAAGGTATGAAGAATACTATTCAGATAACCAAATACATGTGAATGCAGGGTCAGATAACCAAGTAC